>ML334109.1:113935-143951 GCA_005239505.1 Nicotiana paniculata
CTGGCACATACATATACACCGATCACCTCATATATGTATCACCCCCGCATGTAGCAAACAAGGACAAATAGGAGGAAAAATTTCCTCAACAAAGTTAGGCAATACACTTACCTCGATTCGGCTAACCCAACATTCAATTTAGCTTTTTTCCTTTACAAGTTCGCCTCCGCTCGGCTCAATCTAGCCAACGACAACTTGAATACATCACACAATGCAAGAGAAAATAATTTTAATTAATAAAGTTGTGATTTTTATTAGATTTTTAAGAACTCAAACCCCGAGCCCACTCGGTCAAAACCCGGGTCCAAGGGTAGGTCTTGACTACTCATAGCCTCACGAGTCCAAATATGTGTTTTGTCTTCAAATCTGAATCCTATTCGACTCCCAAATCCCAAATTTTCATTTTTCAAAATTTTGACAAAATCCCCAAATTTTTCCATAGATTTCTCATGAATTTGATGTTAATCTTATATAAAATCATGAAATATAGTTGATAAATGATTAAAGATACTTACGCGGTGATTTGGTATGAAGATCCCTTCACAAAATTGTCTCTCATCAAAGCTAGGATTCAAAATATATGAAAATGAAGCTAAGACTCAGAATTCTCCGCACTTAACAGGCTGCAGATGTCGCATTTGCGACATAGGGGTTCGCAAATGCGAACAATTGCCTTCGCAAATGTGACCAAAAGTGTCACAAATACGAACACTGGACCTTTGCAAATGCGAACAAACTCAGCTCAGGCCTTTATCGCAAATGCGATGTTGAGTCCGCAAATGCGAACTAAACGGGCCTCGCAAAAGCGGAAAATTCCTCGCAAATGTGAGTCCTTTCATAGCCCAGATCCACGAATGTGAGGCTGCTTCACAATTGCGGTAGTCGCATTTGCGACTAAACATCTCAAATGTGATGACAGCAATACCAGAATTCAAAGATTATGAAAAAAATCATTCTGAAACCAATCCAAATCTCACCCGAGCCCTCGAGGCTCCAAACCAATCATGCACCCATGTCCAGAAACACAAAACGAACTTGCTCGCGCGCTCAAATCATCAAAACGTCTAAAACCACGAATAGGACGCCAAAGCGCATGTAGATCAAACTAAACTTCAAGAACTCCTAGAATTGCAACCGAGCATCAGAACCATATCAAATCAACTCCGAATGGCACCAAATTTTGCAGACAAGTTCCATATGACTAAACAAACCTACTTGAAGCTTCAAATCATGCATAACAACCTCGAAACGACAAATCGCACCTCAAGTCAAAATTAATGAACTTTCAAACTTCAACTTCCACAGCCAATGCCAAAACCTATCAAATCACGTCCAATTGACCTCAAATTATTCACACAAGAAACATTTTTTACTACAGAACTACTCAAACTTACGGGATCAAAATCCGATCCCAATATCAAAAAGTCCACTCATGGTTAAACTTCCCAAAAATCCAACCTTCGCCAATCCAAGACTAATTCAACTATGGACCTCCAAATTATAATCTGGATGCACTCCTAAGTCCAAAATCAATCAACAGAGCTAACAGAACTTACGAAAATCCATTATGAGGCCTCTAACTACCGAGCAAAGTGTAGATGCTCGAAACGACCAGTCGGATCGTTACATCCTCCACCACTTAAACACACGTTTGTCCTCGAACCTGCCTCGAGTCGTTGCAAAGCTATCAATCCACGGTGTAACCTTACTATGCATATACCCAGGGGTGATCCGGTTCAACATAAGCCTGCCAACACAATATAATTGGAGATCCTTATTTTAACCTTGATCCTTAAACCTTATAACCAAATCTCTATCGTCTAGAATTCATTACAAGACCCGAATAACACATCCACACATTGTATAAGTATGAACAAGATGTATTAATCCATAACCATAAACCCCAAGATGAAATCACAGGATATACCCCATCACTCAGATACTCACAGCGGGAACTGCTGACCACCATTGCTACCCAAAAACAAATCGGGTGCCGGTAGCAAACCTCATATCGGTTAGAACCTCGTTCAAAACATTCCTACCTTGCCGATGATGAAAGAAACAAGCACAACTTATTAACCACTCATCTGATCATTAAGCCAAGAAACTCACTCATCCGACCAGGGCCATTGTTCAAATCCTCAGCAAAAATATGGTGTTATTATTCCAAACATTCCTCATCCCAACACAATAGTGCAAATCTCAAGTCTAGAAACCTCACCTCAGCCAATACAAGCAGCCCCACCGACAAGTATCAACAATAATCATATGGATCCCCACACAACCTGGTTCTTCACACTAACAAGTAATGATTCAGATATGACAAATAACAGTAAGAAAACTAAACAAGAAGACTACTAAACAAGTTAAGCAGGATGGAAATTTTTTGCATTTTCTATGAACTATTTTTCAACAAGGTGAAAGCAAAACTACACGAAGTAAACAGCAGGAGTTACATTTCATCACAGTACTTTTGTGGCGTGCAACCTGATCCCAATTATATCAATCCATATAGGGTACCCCTCGAACCATAATGCTCAGGCTCACTGATCACATATGCATCAATATCAAGCACAATAGAGTGCACAAAATATAACTATGGGGAAAATCATTAGGAACAAACAATACTGAGAAAGACAAGTACAACTATGGTACAATAAGCAAATCAACATCACAAAGGCTATCTCGCCCATAATGCCATGCGGCCTAAACTGAATCACAATATGCGCGCGAAGAATCATGTAACCCTCACAACCCATCATATTATAAGAGAGAAACATATAACATAAACCAAGGTGCGAATAACATCCATTACGCCCGATGATATACATGTGATAACAACTACGCAAAAACAAACAAGTCCGATCTGATACAGAATACACATTCTCATTAGGCTCAAAAGCAAATCCCAAAGTAATTTCCGATGATCCCCAACATGTAATTAACCCTCCAAAAGTCCATAGCGATCTTTCCGTAACACCTACTATCAATCATCCAATCCTCAACATTTCTTTACAACTCGCAATCAAGGAATAGTCTGCCAACGAGAACATCCAGTCTCTGAATAACATGAACACCAAAATCTTCATCCCAATTTTCAACACTGCTACTCAGACGGCTGACACGTAACGCATACTACATCATCTTACGGAAATGTACCCATAAGTCAAAACACATTGTACCTGCCAACAGGCGCTCCGGTGAAAATACTTAGTGCCAGCAAAACCTTAATAACCCGAAATCATTTGTGCCATCAAGAACTCATATCCTTCCCCCCAAAACTAACTGCAACCTTGTACATGCAACTTTTCAACCCCACACGGCGTATCGCCTCTAACATGATAACTTGCAACATTATGATCGTCTCATAGTCAACTCTGAACCATCAACAATATAGCTCATACACATGTAGAAAACATCAATTCTGACTGTGGTCACAATACATGATAAGTTCTTCGGAATTACGTAACACATAATCGAGTAATCAGAACTAATCACATCTAACTCAACCGAGTCACGCAGACCGCCAACCCGAAAGTAACTCAATCCGATGTGACCGCCCTGAGGGAACTTCCTAGGAACACGAAGCCATTTCTTGCATCACTCCAACATTGACATGTAGACCTTTCTTGACAAGGAACTACCATGGATTCGATTACCATGCGCTACTGATTTCAAGCCTACCCGTTCAATAAGTCCTTAACGACTACATAAGACCTGGAACTCGCCAGATTCTTCTCGATAACCACCCAGCATACTCTGATCTTCAATGCACAGCTAATATGCGTCGAGCAACTTGTGCTTCACCAGTATATGCCCATTCAAAGAAATAACCAAGCAATCTCTCGGTCAGAAAACTGATACGACCCATGATCCTACAACCCGATCGTCATTAGCAGACTCCACCACTTAGCTCGAAGTCATAGAACACCTCATTAGCAACCCAAAGTACCATATCTTCATAGCATGCCTCAATCCGACACGATTATTTAGTTGAATACTTCAAAAATCCATGAAATATTGATCATGGAACACCCCGAAGATTCTTCCAAACGCTTACCCATCATTGCAATAGTCAAACAACTTCCCCAAATCCTCTAAAATGATAACATTTACACTCCACCGAACGGAAACCTCGTACGAGACACACAATCCAAATTAATCATGCAGGAGATTGCCCATCGGTTATACTCGAATTGACACCTTGTCATGAGCCCACCTTAATCACAATAACCAGGCCACCAACCAATCTTCCCAAACCTTTGCTTACCCACCAGACCTACGAAGCCGCCTCATACCATAAATGAACGACTGGAAGGTTCAACACTGCATCTGCTTCTGAGGTTAGATAACACATCGCGATGATAATCAAGCATCCATAGCCCGTCGTGATCTATTTGCAGCACCACTGATCGTCGGCACATAGCGAATGCTGAGCACACAACATCACATATGAGCAATCAGGGAGAGTCAAAGTCGTAGATTTCAAGCTGAAACAAGGCCGCACGATAAAGGAAGAAGAAAAGGAAATTTTTCCCAAATTCCCTATAGCCTCCCGAAGATAGGTATGGACGTCATCATACCGATCTGCAGAACTATACTAGACACTTTCTCATGACTCGTAGAACCTAGAAACCTAGTGCTCTGATATCACCTTGTCACGACCCAAAAATCACAAGTCGTGATGGCACCTAACTCAACCCGCTAGGTAAGCCAACTAATAGAAAATACAAATCAACTGAGATTATAAGAGAATATAGAATGGATAACTGAACATTTACAAATTTACCCAAGACCTGGTACTACGAATCAAGAGCTTCTAAGACTTGAAATTTAAAAAAATGATACAAATAAATACACGTTCAGTTTGAAGGTTACATAAACAGATTAGCAACAACCTAAGCTACCAAGAACAAGTGGCAGCTATATCCAAGACGCATGAACATCTTCTGAATCATCACCCGACAACACTAGCAGCTCTACAACATAAATCTGTACACATCGTACATAAATGTAGTAGCAATACAACCGACCCCATGTACTGGTAAGTATTTTGCCTAACCTCGTCGAGGTAGTGACAAGGCTTTTAGTTGAAAGATGATTACTGTTATAACCCGTACATTAGATTAACAGTATAGGCAGTTAAAAACATAACAAATAAAAATACCATATACAACTTTGAGAGACAGTCAACAATTACTAGCAGGAATCACAGTAGAAGATTTACAATCTTTCCTGGTATGAGAAGTGTATCAAAGATATCAAATCAAATGGCACGGTAGCACCCTCCGTGCTTCTATCCCATCCTTACCATATATAAATAAATTTATGTGACAAACCAATTAGCACGACAACACCCTTTGTGCGTTCAACTAATCCTTCCAAATATACGTATAACAAAATCAGCCAGATGACAGAAACACGATAACAGAAATTACAAAGTAGGAAATACGCAAGTATCAACAATGGACGAGGATATATATGTGGGCCATATTAAAAGGCTAGGCGGAAAGCACGTGATTAATAACATCCAATGGGAAAACAAAGAGTATCAAATTCAATTAACTAGCATAGTGGAGGCCTAAGTACAAATATAACAAATTAGAATGAAACACATGAACTGTAAAAGTTAACAAGTAAGAGCATGAATGAATAGCATGGTGGAAGGCTTACACTAAAGTGAAATATAATAGATACAACATGAGTATAATTATAAAAGCAGGAAATAGGCATGGTATTTGCAAGTTAAGCAAGTAGAAGGTATGACCAACACAACAACAATTGAGATAAAGATCAATGACAGAACAATAACTACAAGTCACATCAGATTGATAATTATGACAATAACAGTTCGAGGTAAAGACTTGAACGTATACATGGAAGACTGATATCAAACATAATGCATGTCCCCCGTCCTCGCCTGCACGGAAACACTCATCGTGCCATGACCTCACGATAACATACAAGCATCCCAATATAAATGAAATGGCACGGCATCACCCTTCGTGATTTAACATTCAAATGATATGGCACGGCATCACCTTCGTGCTTTTACTCTCAATAATATGGCACGGGAACATCCTTCGTGCTTTTACTCCTAATAATATGGCACGACATCACCCTTCGTGCTTTACAATCTCCCTCACATGATAATGTATATATAATGGCACGGCATCACCCTTCGTACTTTACACTCTCCCTCACATGATAATGTATATATACTGGCACGACATCACCCTTCGTTCTTTACACTTCCTTACCAAGCATATGTATATAAATAACAAACAAGGCAGGAAGCATAAATAATCTCAAGGAGAGTGTTTTATCAGATATTCCAAACAAATCCCAATCACAACTTTTCGAGCCAACAATGATTCAATAAACCCTCAAGAACTGTATTATTCAAATATTTCCACAAATCTCACAAATGATCCACAACACAAGTATAGAATATAGTATCTCGAGAAGATCGACTATAGCAATGTATTAATGATTAAGCATAGAGATGACTGAATTAGACACATCAATGTATTCTCAGAATTTTAGTCAAATTTGATCAAGTTATAAAAGCTATGTCTAGATTTTCTAACGTTTAATTCTATCTTCATAGTATCTAAGAGTCAAGTGAGGCACGAGCAGGAAGGTCACAAAATTCTACAAACACAAATGTAACATAATCCACCCCCGAGTATGATTAACCTTGGCACATACATATACGCCTATCACCTCATATATGTATCACCCCCGCCTGTAGCAAACAAGGACAAATAGGACGAAAATTCCCTTAAAACGTTAGGCAAAACACTTACCTCGATTCGGTTAACTTAACACTCAATTTAGCATTTTTCCTTTACAAGTTCGCCTCCGCTCGGCTCAATCTAGCCAACGATGACTTGAATACATCACACAATGCAAGATAAAACAATTTCAATTAATAAAGCTGTAATTTTTATTAGATTTCTAAAAAGTCAACAAAAGTCAAACCCCGGGTCCAAGGGTAGGTCTTGACTACCCATAGCCTCACGAGTCCAAATATGTGTTTTGTTTTCAAATTTGATTCCTATTCGACTCCCAAATCCCAAACTTACATTTTTCAAAACTTTGACAAAATCCCCAAATTTTTCCATAGATTTCTCATGAATTTAATGTTAAATCTTATATAAAATCATGAAATATAGTTGAGAAATGATTAAAGATACTTACCCAATGATTTGGTATGAAAATCCCTTCACAAAATCGCCTCTTATCGAAGCTAGGGTTCAAAATATATGAAAATGAAGCTAAGACTCGGAATTCTCAGCACTTATTAGGCTGTAGATGTCGCATTTGCGACAGTGGGGTTCGCAAATGCGACCCTCGCAAATGCGAACAAATTAATGCAAAAGGGAATATTAGAATTCCCTGTTGCCTTCACAAATGCGACCAAAAGTGTCACAAATGCGAACACTGGATCTTCGCAAAAGCAACTAATTGATCGCAAATGCGAACGAACTCAGCTCAAGCCTTTATCGCAAATGTGATGTTGAGTCCGCAAATGCAAACTCAACAGGCATCGCAAAAGCGAAAAATTCCTCGCAAATGTGAGTCCTTTCCTCAGCATCCCAGCTTCACAAATGCGAGGCTGCTTTGCAATTACGATAGCCGCATTTGCGACAAAACATCGCAAATGCGATGACACCAGTACTATAAATCAAAGATTATGAAAAAAAATCATTTTGAAACCAATCTGAATATCACCCGAGCCCTTGAGGCTCCAAACCAATCATGCACCCAGGTCCAGAAACACAAGAAAAACTCGCTCGTGCGGTCAAACCGTCATAATAACTTTTAAAACCACGAATCGGACGCCAAAGCGTATGAAAATCAAACTAAATTTCAAGAACTCCTTGAATCGCAATCGAGCGTCTGAACTATATCAAATCAACTCTGAACGGCGCCAAATTTTGCATACAAGTTCCATATGACTAAACCAACCTACTCGGAGATTCAAATCACGTATAACAACCTCGACACGACAAATCACACTTCAAGTCAAAATCAATGAACTTTCAAAATTCAACTTCCACAACCGATGTCGAAACCTATCAAATCACGTCCAATTGACCTCAAATTTTGCACAAAAGACACATTTTCCTTTACGGACCTACTCCAATTCCTGGATCTTAATCTGACCCCGATATCAAAAAGTCCACTCTCGGTCAAACTTCGAGAAAATCCAACCTTCGCTATCTAAGACTAATTCAACTACGGACCTCCAAATTACAATCTGGATGCACTCCTAAGTCCAAAATCAACCAACGAAACTAATGGAACTAACGAAAATCCATTCCGAGGCTGCTAACTACCAAGTGAAGTGTAGATACTCCAAGCGACCAGTCGGGTCGTTACAAACCAGCACTCAAAATTTAAACAAAAACAGTCTGAAACCAATCTAAAACTCACCCGAGCCCCCGAGGCTCCAACCCAAACACCCACAAAGTCTAAAACCATAACAAGAACTCGCTCGAGTGATCAACACATCAAAATAACCTCTAGAATCACGAATCGGATGCTAAAATGTTTGAAGATCAAAGGAAACTTCAAGAACTTCTAGAATCGCAGCTAAATGTCCGAACCATATCAAATCAACTCCAAAAGGTGCCAAATTTTGTAGACAAGTTCTAGATGAAGAGATGAACCTACTCCGTGATTCAAATCATGCATAACAACCGCGAAAAAATGAATCGCACCTCAAGTCAATATTAATGAACTTTGGGACATCAACTTCAAATGACCGATGCCGAAACCTTTCAAAACACGTCCGATTGACCTCAAATCTTGCAAACATGTCACATTTGACATTATGTACCTATTCCAACTTCCAAAATCAGAATCTGACCCCGATATCAAAAGTCCACTCCAGGTCAAACTTCCCAAAAATCCAACTTCCGCCATTTCAAGACAAATTCGACTATGGGCCTCCAAATTACAAGCCGGACGCGCTCCTAAGTACAAAATACCCAACGTAGCTAACGGAACCCACGAAATTCCATTGTGAGATCCAATACTAAAAGGTCAAACTTGGTCAACTCTTCCAACTGAAAGCTTAAATCTTGAAATTCATTCTTCCAAATCGATTTCGGGTAACTTGAAAACCAATACCGACGATTTATGAAAATCATAATACATCATGTGGGGATACTCGAGCCCTCAAACTACCGAAACAAGTGCAAATGCTCAAAACAACCAGTTAGGTCGTTATATGTATATGGTAAAATTAGTTTAGATTAAATTATCAAATGGCAACATGACATGTGGAACCGATATAGGTAGAAAGTAAATTGCATAGTAACCAATCCGAGGAACAATAAATGCAATTGACATCAGGCTGACCCAAAGGGATCATGATCAATGTGAGCAGAATCAAATGCTTGCCATCAAATAGTATTCAATGAAGAATATTCCCTAGCATTAAATAGGTAGTCTTGCAGAGAATATTTGCATTCATGGAATGCCACTACAAATTCATTAATGGCCCTCTTTATTGTCATTTAAGAGGGGCTTCATCCTCAGATCTTGTTTTCCTAGGTATAGCTATAAATAGTAGACTCAACAGCCATCGTAAAACACAAAAGTCTTGAGAAAACTTATGCTACATTCCATTCTCAAGATAAATAAAATGACCTTACTTATTGCTTTATATTTCTCTTATTTCCATCCTCAAAGACATTGCTCCCGGAATCAGGCTTGTCAATTCCTTTGATTTTAATCGCTAAGCCTTATTTATAATCTAGTTTATTTATTATTCTGGATCAAATCAGTTCGTTTGTTTATAAACTACGTAATAAATTCAATTGTACCATTTTACGGGTAAATAATTTGACGCTCACCGTGGTATTTACGCAACTACGTAATTGAGTTGATCCTTGCGTTTATTACTAACCTGTTTGACTCTTGGTTTCTTAGCAAAGAAAACAAAATGGCAGCTAACGATGTCGAAATCTCTCACAACATTGAGGGACATAAAAATTTACCTCAACACGAGCATTCAATTAGTGACACCTGCAACGAGGAAGACGAGATAACCCCCATCCGTGGAGGACAGTACCCGCAACATGTACGGGAGCTAACTCTCGATGATGCAGAACATGAACACGTTGTATAAACAGTAAGGATCTGGAGAGAGCAACAGAAGGCCATCATGGGCCATCTCTCAAGGCAGAACCAGGTCATGACGGAATTGAAGCCAGCATTGTCAGGCACTTCCAACAATTCGAACAGAAGAGGCCCGGTTCCACTTGGCGTCCCTTCAAATTAGACAGCTCAAAGAGTTGATAATAATACCCATATGGGTGAGGTCAACTTTGACGGTTCCAAGGGACCGGTAGTGGCTAAGGTAAGGACAATGGTAATGATCCTTCAAAACCTAACACGTGATATTCATGAATGAAATGAATGAGCAGATGGATTAGAACGCCAAGGAGTTTCACGCCCGAATGGATCAGATTCCGGGAACACCCCCAGTTTTGAAAGGAATAAATTCAAAAAAAATATACTCAGTTGTCGTTCAAACCGAGCACAATACCGAAGTTAATCCCAAAGAGGTTCGAGATGCTGTACATACCAAAATACGATGTGACCTTATACCCTCAGGAGCATATCAGAACTTATACAACGGTTGTGAAATGGAACGATTTGGCTCAACATGAGATCGAATCGGTCCTACTAAAAAAGTTTAGAGAAACCCTCACGAAGTGGGCTTTAATATAGTATTTTCTTTTACCCAAGCATTCAATTGACTCTTTTAAAATGCTTATGTATTCATTCATTAAGGCCTTTCCGGGCCCAGAAAAGTCCAACCAAAGAAGGAAGACATATTTAGGATCGCACACAGTGAGTCCGAATTACTGTAGGAGTTCTTTATTAGATTCCAGAAATAGAGGATGTTGCTACCGGCCGTACCAGACAAATAGGAAGTGGAGGCATTCACTAAGGGTTTGAACATGAGGAGCTTTGACGCCTCCTGAAAGTTGAAGGAAATCCTACTCGAATTCCAAGAAACCACATGAGAGGATGGCCATAACCGGTGTAAATCGAAGATAAGGATAAAATATGATCAACTCGGGTTCCCGTCATCAACCAAGGGGCGGGACCGAGACAAGAATCGGGATAAGTTCAAGGATGATTTTGATGCAGACTGGTGATAGATCTGAGGGACTAGACACTAAAGGGTTTGGGCCCTCGGATAGGTTCGTCATTAAAGAAGATTGATCATGGATGGAACTACAGATCGTTGCAAGAAAAAAAGGTATCAGGCACCTGGGATTCCACTTACCCAAGGTTGTCAAATTACAATTTCAACATCAGCGTAGTGGAGTTGATATCAACACTGAAGAATATCAAAGAAGCACAATTCCCGAAGCCAATCAGATTTGATCCCAGCTAGAGGGATCCCAACTTATGGTGTAAATATCATGGGACGCAGGGTCACAGAACTGGGGACTGTCGGCATCTGCTCGAGGAGGTGGCAACGCTATTGAAGAACGAACATCTCAGGAAATTCTTAAGCGGCTGAGCGAAGAACAATTATGGTAGCAGTAAAGACAACGTAGAACCCTCAAAGACAGGGGAATACGCTCCTCGGTTGACGATTAACATGATTTTTAGAGGGAATGAAATCAACGGTGTAACCTTCTCGGCGGCTAAGAAGACAAAGGTATTGGTGACCTATAGCAAGAGACTTTAGGAAGTCATCGAAGACGACATCACCATCATGGAAGAAGAAGCCAACAAACTTCTTTTTCCACACAACGACGCCCTGGTAATTTCTTTTAATGTTTTAGATTTCAAGATTAAGCATGTTTTGGTTGGCCCATGAAGCTCATCTAACATAATTCAATGGATAGTGCTGGAAAAAAACAAAATTAACCGATGGTATCATTCTGGCAGCAAAGATTCTCACCAGGTTCAATTTGGCAAGGACAACCCGAGGAGAGATCCCGCTTCCCACGAATAACGAAGGGGTAACAAAAGACCACCTTATTTGAAGTGGTGTACAGTGACATGGGATACAACATAATTCTCGATAGGCCATGTTTACATGAGATGAAGGTTGTACCATCAATGTATCACAGCTGCTGAAATTTCCAACCCTAGAGGGAATCAAGCAAATAAGAGGAGATCAACCATCAGTAAGAGAAATGAGTGCATTATCAATTTCCACTTGTAAAGGAAAGGAACCCAGCAAATAGCGATTACAGGAACCGACGCTTGCTCTCACGCCAAGTGAAGAAGATAAAGGCGAGGATTCATCAGAATCCCACCAGGTACTGAGATACTTCCAGGTACCGGAAGAGACGGACACAACCAAACCCACAATAGAATAACTTGAATAAGTGGCTCTGTTCGAGGAATTCTTTGAGAGGAATTTTCACTTGGGAACGAGACTCAATCTTGAACTCATGGAAGGATTTATTAATTTACTTAAAGCTAACGTTCATTGTTTTGCATGGTTGAATGCGGATATCAAAGGTATCCCACTAGAGGTGGCCATACACAAACTAAGTCTGAACCCAGCGTCCTTCCGACAAGGCAAAAGAAATGCCCGATAGCCGAGGTCAAAAATAGATTTGTTAAGAAAGAGGTAATACGTGACATCGGTTCAATCCAGGAGGTAAAGTATCCCGAATGATTAGCTAATGTAGTTTTGGTACAGAAAATGAAAACAAGTTTCAAAGTGCGAGATTATAAGTCTTGAATAAGGCGTGCCCTAAAACCTCATTCCCATTGCCAAACATTGATCAACTTCTTGGTGTAACGGCGAGGCACAAGTTAATGAGTTTCCTTGATGCCTATTCTGGGTACAATCAAATCAAGTAAACCCGGAGAATCAAGAAAAACTTCGTTCATAACGAACTTTGGCACATATTGTTATAATGTGAGGCCCGTCGGGCTTAAAAAAGCTGGAGCCACTTACGAGAGGCTCATGACAAAGATGTTCAAAAAGAAAATAGGTAAAACAATGGAAGTGTATATAAATGAAATATTGGTCAAGTTTTCGAATGCAGGTGATCATTTAAAACACCTCCAAGAAACCTTCGATATCTTGAGGAAGCACAACAAGAAGCTCAACTCGAAAAAAATGTGCATTCGGGGTTGGCTCCGGTAAGTTTTTGGGTTACTTGGTTTCACAAAGGGGGATCAAAGTAAATCTCGATAAGATCAAAGCCTTCGAAGACATTCCAGACCAGATGACAAGTGTAAAAGAAGTACAAAGGCTAACCAGAAGATTGACCGTATTAAACAGGTTTATCTCTCGATCCTTAGAAAAGTGTCAATACTTCTTCTCAATTCTGACGAAGAAGAACAATTTTGAATGGACTCCGCAATGTTAGCAAGCCTTGAAAGACCTGAAATATTATCTTCAAGCACCCACAACTATCAAAACTGGGGGAAGGTGAACAATTGATATTATACCTAATAGTCATAGAGGTAGCGGTAAGTGCCATTCTAGTACGGGAGGACGAAGGCATGCAATTTTATGTGTACTATGTTAGCAAAAAATTTTCTGGAGTAGAGACTCATCATCGCACCTTAAAAAACTGGCCTTAGCTCTCCTAGTCACCTCTCGAAAGCTTAGCCCTTATTTTAAGTGCCTCTTTATAGCCGTTGTGACAACCTTCCTCTTGTGGAATGTTCTTCACAACCCGACCCACTTGCTTTTAACTTAACCCTTATATTTAATTTAACTCGACCCATCTGTCTCTTTTCTTCCCCACCCCCACATGTCCCCTCCTCTCACCTTCTCTACCATTCTTTCTTCTTCAATTAGGACGCCTAAATATCATGATTGATGTTACTATTAAAAGAATATCAGAATAATGGCTGAAAATAGATACAGAGATTTTGATTTCGCACTTCGTGATGGGTCTCCTATTGTCGGTGGTGTTTGGGCTAAAGAAGCTACTAATCAAAATTTTTCTTCTGGTAAAATTATGCAATGATTCCTCCTCTAAAGCTCAGCAGCGATGGCAGATAGAACTCACAAGAAAATACTCATCAAAAATAATTTGGCGACATACCTAAACTTTTCACAGGCTGGAGTTTCAATTTCCCACCAGCAAAAGAAGAAATAGAAGAGGGTCTCACTGAAAATCAATGGCGTTGGAAGCAGGGGTGAAAATGTGAAGGACTGAGGCGCATAGGATTCAATCTCTTGCTCAAGACTTCCGGTTGTTCTAGTTTGCCGGAAGAGGGGTTGGGGACGATGGTATTAGTGTGTAAGTTTTTTTGTCTTTTTCTTTTTGTATTTTGTTGCAATGGTAAAAGATAGAAAATTATAAAAAAGACCAAAGAATTATTTAGACCATTGAATCAATTTAGTCAAATCTACACCGTTCAAATAAAGCTGTAGATTCTTATTTTTTACCTCTTCACGCGCTCTTTTCACGTGCAACTTACTTGGTCAAAAGTAGTGTGTATCAGACAGACTTCTGAAAGGTTAAGTGTGTAAGCTGATTTCATCGTCAAAAAGTGTGTAGCAGGGATTTGGTCCACAGTTCAGGTGTGAACTTATGTATTTTGCCTCAATATCGATTTGAGTGTGTTTACACAAAATGTTGACGTAGTCAACTCAAATCATTTTTAAGGTCAAAATTCATATTTTATTCGGTTTTTCACATAAAAAATTTCCAAAAAATGACACAGACTGTGCAAGAAAATCGATAAATACTAAATGGAGCTAATCGAGGTCTCAAAATACTGAAAGAAGTGCTAGAACTCAGAATGACCTATTAGGTCATCACATTCTCCACCTGTAAAACAAACGTTCGTCCTTAAATGGACGTAGAAAGGTACCTGGGCTGGTAAAAGGTATGGTTATCTACTACGCATATCAGACTTGGACTCCCATGTAGCTGCCTCGATCGGGTAAGCTCTCCACTACACTCTAACAGAAGGATAAATCTTACACCTTAAATTCTCGACCTATACTGTTAGAATGTACACCGACTCCTCCTCGTAAGTGAAATCCTTGTATCCGATTGGAGTAAGCTGAAATCTAATACATGGGAAGGATCACCGTGATACTTTTGAAACATGGAGACATGTAACACCGGGTGCACTACTGATAAGCTAGGTGGCAATGCCAGCTTGTAGGACACCTCACTAACTCTCTTAATAATTTTAAAGGGTCCGATATACCTAGGGTTCAACTTTCCCTTCTTCCCGAATCTCATCACACCTTTCATAGGTGAAACCCGGAGCGAAACCATCTCTCCAACCATGAATGCAATATCACGAACTCTCCATCCGACATGACTCTTCTTCCTAGACTATGCCGTACAAAGCCGATCCTAAATCATCTTAACCTTTTCCAAGGCATCTAATAACTGGGGATTTTGACTGCTTAATAGCGTCTTTTTGCTTTGATTTAGTCTAAAAGCATTGAATTTTGTCCCCGAAACTGATCAAATTATGTAAAATTGTAGGAACGATCGAAATTGAGCCCCCGAGATCAAATTTGACTCAAAAAGGAGTAATATAAACCAAGGCAATAAAAGGCTCGTAAACTTACAAAGTGCAGACCGCAGAGTTCCATATGCCGCCGCAATCAAAGAAGGAAAATGCAGCAGACTTTGGACAACTTGCAGACCGCACATGAATTGCGCAGCCGCAAAAGCTAGGCTAGGATCAACGATCAGAGAGATGACAAAAAGGCTAAGTCCAGAGCTTCCTCAACTTGCAGTCCGCACAAGATTGTGCGACCACAATCATACTATTGCGGACCGCAAAAGAGTGCCTTGTGGCTGCAATGCTAAATTTGCGGACCGCAGAAAGATTGCCTCGCGGCCACAATTTAGAATTGTGCAATCATAGACCTCCAGTTCCTGACAAGTTGAAGAAACTTGTGGACCACAGATGGAATTGTGCGATCGAAATTAGGTTAATTTTTTACATCAGCAAGTCCTGTAGCCATTTTTCTTTGCTTCTTTAGGCAACTTTAGTTTATTTTGGTGATTTAACATTGGATTTATATATTTTAATCCTTCAATATGAGTTTTATTATATTTTATTCTTTGTTTTCTTCTATACCCACTATGAGTGGCTAGAGTTTTACTAGGGTTGTGACCAACCCTAGTGTGTAAACCTTATGTGTAACTAATTTTATGTTTTTTTTATGAATGTGTGTTTATTATTTAGCTTAGTTCATGCTTCAATTGTAGAATTAATAGTTGCAAACATTAATTCATGCCTATTTGACTTAGTCTCTTCTTGAGAAAGAGGGACCTAGTCTAGGTTAACTTAGCTAACAAGGAATTGGGTCAATTGAGAGATTGATTAACCCAATTAAAGGATTCAACCTAGAGATAGTAACAACCCGACTTGAGCTCTTATCAACCGTTTTGGTAGATACCCATTTGGACTTGACAAAGCCAAATTGGACAAAACTAGCTTCTGAGTGAGAGGTATTGAGTGGGAAATGTAGTGTTGTGAGCTACAATATACCACAATCAGTAAAACGAGCATAAAAGTCTTTATCCCATTAGACAAACACATAGGTCATGTTCACAACCCTAGGGCTTTTATATATTTGGAAAACTCTCAAAAACAATCATCTCTAGTTTTATATATTTAAATTTACCATCATTGAAGTAGAAATAAAACCTTATTTGTGGAAGTGCAATCTATATACTTCACTTACTCATTCTGAATATATACTCCTAACTCCCATCTTTCCTCCTTGTGTATTCGACCCTGACTCCTTGTTGGGTTTTATTATTGCAAACGACCGTGTCATACCTCTTTAGAGGCGTGCATTTGGATGTGATCAATTTTAGGCGCTATTGTCGGGGAGCTAAAAACGGTGTTAGCTATATTTGGGTTTGTCTGTGGATTATCTTTTTTTCCTTTCATACTACTAACTTGTTGAGAAATCTTAGGTACAACCATGACAAACAATGAGCTCGAAAATATTGCTTTGGGGGATGTGGACGTTGAGGATAAGCAAGTCGACGAGGTTCCTCTAGAACCTCAAGCCAATAGAAGAGGTTGAGCGCCTCATGACAATGTCCCCGCTCCACCCCCACCTCCTCCACGAGCGGATCCACCCCAGGTGTTTCCCAATGAAGGGTATGCAAGTGCTATAGTCCCACCCCGTATTAGGGCGGGCAACTTTTAAATCAACAATGTAATGCTCACTTTTCTCGAGAAACGAGGTTTCTTCATCGGGGCTCCGAGTCAAAATGCATATAAACACTTGAAAGGGTTTGTGGACACTTGATGGGGAGTAAACGAACAAATGTCTCCGAGGATGCTTTGAAACTAAGGCTTTTTGTCATGCCCCAAATTTGGGGAGGATGGCTGGCACCCGGTGCCGCACTGGCCCGAGCGAACCACTCTTGAAACTCATTCATTCCTTTTGTAGCTATCATGGGCCAACATAGCCACGACTCATAATGTACAACTATAAGTGGGCAACTCTGTATCAATAAACTATCGTTCTTAAAACATGACTACATATGGGCTGTCAAGGCCTCTGACATACTGTACCAACTGAACCTCTGTCTACAAAGCCTGTAAGATTATTTAACATAAAATAGGACCGGGAACCGGCTTACCCATACGTCTATAGTAAAACTCTGACACAATGACTCATAGACTCGGCTGCACTCTGAATGAGGTGGAGTCTTACCGATCCTTCACTGAATGAAAACCTCGTCTATTGTGAGGGGCTCGTCAATCTGATTATCTATACATGCAGGCTTGAATGCAGCATCCCCAACAAAAGGACGTCGGTACGGATAATGTACTGAGTATGTAAGGCAATATATTGAAAGCTAAAACTGAACTGATAATATAATAACTGAAAGTAGCTGAAAGTCAAAGATAATCTGAAGATATGCTCACCTGCTGATACTAACTCAACTCTCTCAATATAGTAAGTAAAATAACTGCCCAACCCTATAAGGCTTGTTATATATATATATATATATAGAGAGAGAGAGAGAGAGAATTGATCTGTCATAGTAGGCTCGCTCATAGGCGCTCGGCCATACTAGGCTCTGTATCTCGACCAACCGGGCTTGCTCATAGGCGCTCGGCCACAGTAAGCTCGGTATATAACTTACCATCTGATCAGAGGTTGTCCAATAGGGGCCTTCCCATCGATTATAGCTCGATGGTAATGAAAATATTGTAATACTCTATATATAGACTCTCTGCTCTCTTGACTAGAAATAATAAATACTCAAATGAATATTGTACTTACAAGACTAGAAAAAATATACATAAATTTCGGGAAATGAATTTTTCTTTATGCCTCGTTATCAAAACTTGTTTAATGACGAGATCATGCCAAAATGAAGGAAGGGCTTAGCCTTAACATACCTGAGACTCGATGCCATATATAAACCTATGAGTTCTCCCTTCCACTGGCAACAAAAGCTTGATCTAGTCCTCCAAAGCAAGACCTCACAACGAAACAAGAATGTTTATGCCCCTTATATTTGGTTATGAGTTTTACAGTTTCCTGTATATCCCAAAGATAGATTTTTTGGTTCCAAAGACTAACCAATACATACTTATTGTTCGAACATTAAAACCTAACGTCTTACCGTCTTGAATTGCAAACTCTACTTGCAACAACCTTAATTGCAAGTGTTATATTCACACCTAATCAATTAGCACTACATTAAATGTATACTATATGGAGACTACACACCTTTTCTCATGCCAATTCAGGAAAGGAAAGACAGATTGCAGGCATTTCTCTTAAACACGCCGGAAGCAAGTTGAAATCAAATTCTAAACTAGGCCATACAATACTTCCAAACTACTGCATATAGCTACTGCTTTATGCTAAGTTCAAAATATGAATATGAACAACAACTAAATGATTGACTTTGGTTCAATCACCTACACTCGGCAGTAGAAATAAAATCATGATCCAAAAGTGATAAAATTATTCTAATAGTCCTGTTGCCTTTCCAACTTTCCTCTAAAGGTGCAACCAAGATACACAACATGATTAGTCACCTTAGGATTAACTAAATCTTAACACATGTTGCCACATTTTTTGAATTTAGTCTTTATCCACTTATTAAGTAATTAGGTAGTATCCTGTTACCCGATAATTAACCAATTACCCGCATAATTAAGAATTATTTTAAATTACTTAAAATTTTACTTATTTTTAATACACTTTATACATCCTACTATCATCGTCTTTTTGTATCACATAAATACATACACTATTATTTTTATTAAAACATTCATGTAAAAATACATATATTTTCTCAACTTATAATTTTTCTAATCTCATACAAAGAGTAAAAATTATCATACGCTTAATTCTTAAAATGGTAAAAAGTTAACCTTCTTTTCATGTGAGAAAATAATTTCTATTTTTACAATAATAAAAAATCTCATAAACTTTCTCATATTATATATATAATTTACCATATTCGAAAATAGTAATAATGGTAACTATCCAAAATTATACTTATAAAACTTTTACTAAAATACTTCACTTAAAAGAAAAAATACCACACTAACATAATATCTAACAATTAGAGGTACCAAAATGGCATCTTGAAAATTTATACTTATACCCTTTTGAATAACTTTGCATAAATGAAAATAGGTTACTTACTATTGCTAACTTGGTGTTCATATTTTCGTTTCCTTAACTTTTAAAACGGACTAACACATATCAACACCTAGTGGTAAATATAAAAATAAAAAAAAAGACTTCCTCTACTCTTAAGTCACTAATCATATTTTTTTTCAAACTATATTAGAAAAATGTTCCACTCAAAATACCATATCAAATATATATATATATATATATATATATATATATATATATATATAATGATATCAAGGTTGTTAAACTTACGGGGTGTAACACTTTTTCCTTTCTCTCTACGGGGGAAATCCTTAGATTGGTTGGAATGATTGTCAAACCATTCCATTCATACTTGGGATGAGTTGGCGGAGAAATTTATTGCCAAGTTCTTTTCTATCGGGCATATGGATACTCTTAGATATGAGATTCTAGCATTCAAGAAAGAGCTCAGTGAGCCGCTACATGAGATATAGGAGCGGTATAGAACAATGGTCAAAGAATGTCCCAATAACGATATTACGGAGAATATGATTCAACAAACTTTCTATTGTGAGATTAATACGACCAACCAATGCGTGGTGAATCAACATGCCAGTGGGAATTTCATGACAACGCTGCATGCTGAAGCTTGTGAGATTTTGGATGAAATGACGGAAACATCAACGGCATGGCATCCCGGGCTAATGTTCCTCGAAGTGATTCGAACGTGATTCACCTCCATAAAGAGTTGCATGACCATGGGAAAGCCATTGCAGAATTGACCACCACTAAGAATCAATTAGAAAAGGCTCAACTTCAAGAAGTGCAAAGTCCTAAGAAAGTTAATACCATGGAGGGAGTAAACATGAAGGTGAACAAAAAAAGGACCAATAACAACCAAGGTAATTGGAATGGTAGAAACAATTAAGGGAATTGTCATAACAATAACAATCAAGGAAATTGGAGTAGAAAAAATCAAGGTAATTGGGGGGTAACAATCAAGGCATATGGAACATTAATTAAGGCAATCAGGGGTCGGGTTTTCGAAGGCCCCCGATGTATCTATAACCGAGCAACCTGCCTCCTTATTCTTCCTATGGCCCAAGTTCTTCCAACAGTGAAATGGGGAGAATTGAGAATATGTTCAAGCAAATGATAGAAAAGAATGTCGATTCGAATGCCCAACTTGCCTCACAGAACACATCAATTCGCAACTTAGAAGTCCAAATGGGGAAAATCTCTCAAGCTCTAAATTCTCGTCCTAATGGGGCACTACCAAGTGACATAGTGGTGAACCCGAAGGGTGAGAACTCACTTTTCAGGTGGGTGATGACACGGTGGTATTCCACGTGTGCAAATCTATGCGGAAACCAAATAGCAATGAAGTGTGTTCTTTCGTGGACTTGGTAATCGATGTGATTGTTGATGATACAACTGCCACGATCAATGTGGGTGATATGTTGGAGGTCGTCTTGCTCAACTTTGATGATGACGAGATGGATGGCTTCATGGAATGTGTGAATAATTTGCAAGGAATGGGTTCGTACAACTATGCATCCCAGAAACTCTCCTTGGATCTTGAAAATAGGAAAACTCCTCCTACAAGGCCTTCAATTGAAAATCCTCCTACCTTGGAGTTGAAGCCATTGCCTCCACATCTTCGGTATGAATTTCTCGTCCCTTGTTCTACTTTACTGGTTATTCTTTCCTCTTGTTTGACTATGTGCAGGTAGATTCTACATTGGCGGTGCTACAAAAGAAGAAGAAGGCTAGTGGGTGGACATTGGCAGATATTCGAGGGATAAGACCCGCATTTTTCATGCATAAGATGAACTTGGAGGAAGGTGACAAGCCATATATTGAAAATCAAAGGAGACTAAATGAAGCCATCTAAGAGGTTGTCAAAAAGGAGATTATCAAGTGGTTGGATCCCGGGATTGTCTACTCAATTTTCGATAGTTCGTAGACTTCTCCGATTCAATGTGTCCCAAAGAAGGGGGCATGATGGTGGTCACAAATGACAAATATGAGTTGATTTCTACAAGAACAGTAACCGGATGGAGAGTGTGTATGGACTATCACAAGCTCAATAAAGTCACAAGGAAGGATCACCTCCCACTTCCTTTCTTAGACCAAATGCTTGATGGGTTGGCCGGTTGTGATTTCTATTGCTTTATTGATGGGTATTTGGGATACAACCAAATCCTTATTGCTCCGGAGGATCAAGAGAAAACAACCTTTACATGTCCCTATGGTACTTTTGCCTTCCAAGCTGATGCCATTTGATTTATGTAATGCACCAGCGATTTTTCAAAGGTGTATGATGGCCATCTTCACGGACATGGTGGAGTACTACCTTGAAGTTTTCATGGATGACTTCTTGGTGGTTTGGGATTCCTTTTATGATTGTTTGGCTAATTTGGATAAAGTATTGGCAAGATGTGAGGAAACAAATTTGCTGCTAAATTGGGAGAAATGTCATTTCATGGTCGAGGAAGGCATTGTCCTTGGCCACAAGATCTCAAAGAATTGCATTGAAGTCGACAAGAAAAACATTGAGGTGATTTCTAAACTTCCACCTCCAACTTCGGTGAATGGCGTGCGGAGTTTTAGACCACGCGTGGTTTTACCGGCGTTTCATCAAGGATTTCTCTAAAGTGTGAACCCGTTGTGCAAGATTTTAGAGAAAGATGATAAGTTTCGCTTCAATGATGATTTCATGAGAGCCTTTGAATTGTTAAAGTTCAAGTTGATGACCACTCTCATTATCAGTGCTCCTAATCGGGGTATTCCTTTTGAGCTCATGTGTGATACTAGTGACATAGCGGCTGGGGCTATTCTGGGACAACACATCAACAAGATTTTTCATCTGGTCTACTATGCTAGTAAGACAATGCATAGTACCCAAGTCAACTATACCGTTACGGAGAAAGAGATCCTTGCCATTGTGTTTTCTATTGAGAAGTCATGCCCGTACTTAATGGGCGCTAAAGTGATTGTCCACACAGATCATGTGGCACTTCGTTATCTTATGAGAAAGAAATATTGCAAAGCTCGGTAGATGAGATGGGTGCTTTTGTTGCAAATGTTTGATATTGACATCCAATATCGAAAAGGGAGTGAAAATCAAGTGGCGGACGACTTGTCTCGTTTGGAGGAGGAGGGGACGCTGCATGATGGCCTTGAAATCAATGACTCCTTCCCAATGAGCAACTTTTGGCTATTTCAATGAAAGAGGTTCCATGGTTCCCGAATCTAGCAAATTTCCTTGTGAGTGGTATCATCCCGGAAGAGTTCTCTTCAAACCAAAGGAAGAAGCTCAAACGGGATTGTCAAGACTATTATTGGGATGAACCGTACTTTTTCTAGATTTGTACGGATAGGGTGATTAGTAGATGTGTACCGGAAGAAGATCAATGTGATATTATTGGGGCTTTTCATTCTTCTCCATATGGTGGTCACCATGGTGGAG
This sequence comes from Nicotiana paniculata, assembly GCA_005239505.1. Lineage (NCBI taxonomy): Eukaryota > Viridiplantae > Streptophyta > Magnoliopsida > Solanales > Solanaceae > Nicotiana > Nicotiana paniculata. Next base: position 136,993 of record ML334109.1, read on the forward strand.
CAAGAACGGCGGCCAAATTGCTAAGTTGCAGTTTCTATTTGCCCACTCTTTACAAGGATGCAAGTGATCTAGTGAAATGATGTGATGAATGTCAAAGGGCTGGTGGTATCTCAAAGAAAAATGAAATTCCCCTCACCACCATGTTGGAGATTTATATTTTCGATGTGTGGGGTATTGACTTCATGGGTCCTTTTGTGAGTTCTTGTGGAAACACCTACATCTTGGTCACGGTTGATTGTGTGTCAAAATAGGTTGAGGTCGTTGCTCTACCCAACAATGAGGCGAGAAGTGTGGTGGCTTTCTTGAAGAAGAATATTTTCACAAGGTTTGGGCTATCATAAGCGATGGGGGGTCACATTTTTGCAACAAGGCCTTTGACACCTTACTTACCAAGTATGGTGTAACTCATAAATTCATGACTCCCTATCATGCACAGGCAAGCGGGCAAGTTGAAGTCTACAACCAGAGATAAAGACTATTTTGTCCAAAACAGTGAATGCTAACCGGACGGATTGGTCCAAGAAACTTGATGATGCTTTATGGTCTTATCGTACGTCTAATAAAAAACCTATCAGAATGTATACATACCGGTTGGTGTTCGAAAAAGCTTGTCATTTTCTGATAGAACTTGAGCACAAAGCCATGTGGGCTCTTAAGAAGTTGAATCGTGATTGGGATGTCGCAGCGAACATGAGAGTGGAACATTTGAATGAGTTGGATGAGTTCTGGTACCATGCATACACAAGTTCATCCTCATACAAAGAGAAGATGAAATATCTTCATAAAAAGTACATTTGGAACAAAGAGTTCAAAGAGGGTGATATTGTCTTGTTGTTCAACTCATGATTGATGTTGTTTCCCGAAAAGTTAAAGTCTAAATCATGTGGCCCGTTTGAAGTTGTGGGTGTGACACCTTTGGTGCATTGGACTTGAAGAAAAAAAATAATGAGGTATTCCGATTCAATAGTCATCAGGTCAAGAACTATTTGGGAAAAGTTGGAGATGGCCATATTTTGGCGGTGATTCATTCAGAATGATGGTAATTTGCATCGTACCACGACGTTAAATTAGGCGCTTCATGGAAGGCAACCCATGTTTCTTTTTATTTTATTTTCTTCTTTTGTAGTTAGGTGTTATTTTTGTGCTAACAAGATTTGAAGTGTGTTGCAGGGATGAGTGTGCTTTACAGGAAATATGCCCAGAAATTTGGCTAAGTGTGGAAAGAATTGCGGACCGCAATTGTATTGTACGCCCACAAAATTATTTTTGTTGCAGTAAATGGTGCTCTGCTCACAAATTGAAGGTGAAAAATGACAACTCTTTGAAGTTGATCCATCAGAAAAATGGCCAATCTGCAGCGGCAAGACAAATTCTGCAGTCCGCAACAAAATCTGCGGCCACACAACAAATTTTGTGGACCTCAACACAAATAGGGCTTCTGAGCCCCCACGTAACAGAGTGCGGACCGAAATAGGAAATCTATGTCCGCACTCGTTCCCCTTCCCTTAGGCAGCCACCGAATTGTATAAATAGAAAGTCTAAGGCACTGTTTCCCCTTTTCCCTCTCTGAGCATCACAAGTCTAAAAATTGAAATCATCTGGTAAATCATCTTCCCATATACTCAATATCTGTGATCACTCATTTGCACTGCTTCATATCTGGTATGCCTCAATTACTTGTACAAAATTTCAATTTTTAGTTTAATTTACAGCTTTTTAGATATTTTTTAAGCCATCTGTCAGTAGAACTCAATGATACTACCATGGGGGAGGGGGTTAACAATGTAGTGGATCAACTGGTACTTACTCTATGGGGAATAGGTAAATAGCTTTTCATTCTTATACGTTGTTGCCATGTTAAAATTTGTGCAAAAGTTGCAAGCCATAGAACTATGTTCCTCTATGTTTTGAAATCTGCGGCTGCACAAGAAATTGTATGGTCCGCAAAAGGTAAAAATTAGGGAACTTTTGTAAGGCATGGGTATGCGACCTCAATTTAAAAGTGTGGACCACAGAAAACCCGTTGCGGACGTAGAACAACTCATATTCTGTTATCAGAGAGTTGTCATTTTGATGACTCACATGTGCGGACACAATAGAAAATGTGTGGACCGCAAAAAACTTGTTGCGGCCTCAAAAAAACACATCCCCTGTTATCAGAGAGTGGGCATATTGGTGATGTCTGAGTTGCATTTGCAATAATAATTGTGCGGACCACAAACCATTTTTGTGGCTGCAATGAAAAATTGTGCGGTCTGCAATGCCCATTCTGCAGCCGCAATGAATATTCTGTGGACCGCAACTCTCAACCCTGCAAGCATGTTCTCAATTGTGTTCTTCACTGTTTTCTCCGGTGTGTTCTTGTATATTTGAACTTGAATTGCAACTAACAGTTGCCTTTGCTTGGTAAAGAAAATGGTTCCATCTCGAGGCAGAGGTGATACTTCAAAAGGAAGGGGTGTCCCTTCTCGAGGACGAGGGAAGAGATCCTTACCTGGTGCCCAACAACCTGAAATGAGAAAGAAAACAGTTGTCGATAGAGGGAGAGGTGCAAACCCCTCAGAGACCAGATCTCATGTCCCGTCTAGGGACGTATCAGAGGGCAGCTCAACTTCTATACATGAGCAGGCGGCCATCCAATCAAGGCCGCCAGAGAGATATCATCTTAGGCATGAGCCGTCATCATCACATAGCACCTCCGAGGGTTCGAATAGTGCCAGTCAACATCCTAACCCAAATCGGTACCTAACAATCGAGCCTCTCCTGGCTCAAACCAACCTATTGGAGAACGACACCGCCTCCCATATAAGGCCTCATAAAGAGCCATCTGAATACTAGATCGGTAGTTGTTATTGTAGGAAAACTATGCAAGTGGCAAAGAACTAATCCCAAGATCCATAACACAGGCGCGAAGCATATCCTTTAATATCTGAATGGTACGCTTGGACTATTTGTCTGTTTGGGGTAGAAATGTTGTACAACAGTCAAATCGTGTGCCTAACTCGCACTGTATGGCCCTCCAGAAGTGCGAATTTTACGTCATGCCCTGATCAGAAATAATGGACATTGGCACACCGTGAAGATGAACAATCTCGCGGATATAGATCTCACCTAATCGCTCTGAAGGATAAATACATGCCACCGGAATGAAGTGCGCCTACTTGGTCAACTTATTCACAATGACCCATACTGCATCAAATTTCTTCAAAGAACATAGGATCCCAACAACGAATCCATGATAATACGCTCCCACTTCCACTCAGGAATCTCAAGTCCCTGAAGCTAACTGCCAGGTCTCTCATGGTTGTACTTTAACTGCTGGCAATTCAAACATCGAGCCATATACGTAACTCTATATTCTTCATTCTTCTCGACCAATAATGTTGCCTCAAATTCCCGATACATATTGGCGACACCAGGATGAATGGAATACCGCAAACTATTGGCCTCCTCAAGAATCACCTCACGAAGCCCATGCACATTGGTCACATAAATCTGACCATGCATTGATAACACCTCATAATCTCCAATAGAAACCTGCTTGGCATCACCGAGTTACCGTGTCCTTAAGGACAAGAAAATGGGGGTCTTCATACTGACACTCTCTGATGCGCTCATACAAAGAAGACCGAGAGACCATGCAAGAAAGAACTCGACTAGGCTCCGAAACATCTAACCTCACGAACTGATTGACCAAGGCCTGAACATCTGATGCTAGCGGTCTCTCACCGACTGGAATATATTCAAGGCTACCCATACTCACAGCCTTTCTACTTAAGTCATCGACCACCACATTGGCCTTCCCGGGATGATACAAAATGGTAATATCCTAGTCATTCAACAGCTCTAGCAATCTCTGCTGCCTAAAGTTGGGGTCCTTTTTCTGAAACAAGTATTGTAGAATCTGATGATCTGTGAATACCTACACGACACACCGTAGAAGTAATGTCACCAAATCTTCAATCCATGAACAATTGTTGCCAGCTCTAAGTCATGAACATGGTAATTCTTCTCATGAACCTTCTACTGCCGAGATGTGTATGCAATCACCTTGCCATCCTACATCAATACTGCACCAAGCCCAATACGCGATACATCATAATACACAGTGTAGGATCCTGAACATGTGGGCAATACCAACAATGGGGTTGTAATTAAAGCAATCTTGAGCTTCTGAAAGCTCAACTCACACTCATCGGACCACCTGAATGGGGCATCCTTCTGGTTCAATCTAGTCAATAAGGATGAAATGAATGAAAACCCCTCTACGAACCGGCGATAATAACCCGCCAAACTTAGGAAGCTCCGAATCTCTATAGCTGAAGTAGGTCTAGGCCAGTTCTGAACTACCTTAATCTTCTTAGGATCCACTTTATGCCATCGATAGATACAAAATGCCCTAAATAGCAACTGAGTCCAACCATAACTCACACTTTGAAATTAGTATACAACTGACTATCTTTCAGAGTCTGAAGTACAAATCGATGATGTTTCTCGTGCTCCTATCGACTGCGGGAGTAGATAAAAATATCATCGATGAAGACTATCACAATAGAATCCAAATAGGGCTTAAATACCCGATTCTTCAAATCCAAGAATGTAGCTAAGGCATTTTTCAACCCAAATGACATTACTAGGAACTCAAAATGCCCATGCCGAGTCTGAAATGTTGTCTTAGGGACATCCGATGCCCTAATCTTCAACTGATGGTAGCTAGATCTCAAATCAATCTTCAAAAACACTTTGGTACCCTGAAGCTGATCAAATAAGTCATAAATCCTCGGCAGTGATACTTGTTCTTGATGGTCACTTTGTTCAACTACCAATAATTTATACATATCCTCATCAAACCATCCTTCTTCTTCACGAACAACACTGGCGCACCCCAGGGTGAGACACTAGGTCTAATGAACCCCTTATGAAGAAAATCTTATAATTTCTCCTTCAATTCCTTCAACTTAGGTGGGGCCATACGGTATGGTTGAATAAAAATGGGCTGAGTGCCCGGACCCAAGTTAATATAGAAGTCGATATCTCTGTTGGGTGGCATCCCCTACAGATTTGCAAGAAACCCCTCTGGAAAATCATGCACAACAGGTACTGAATCCATGGAAGGAACCTCTGCACTAGAATCACGGATATAGGCCAAATAAATTAGACATCCCTTCTTGACCACACACCGAGCCTTCGCATAAGAAATAAACTTGTTAGTAGAACGGCTAGGAGTTCCCTTCTACTCTAATAAGGGAAACCCCATCATGGCTAAGGTCACCGTCTTGGCGTGACAGTCCAATATAGCGTGATAAGGTGACAGCCAGTCCATGCCCAAAATAATATCAAAGTCCACCATATCCAGAAATAGGAGATTTAAACTAGTCTCAAGACTCCCAACAAAAATCATACACGAGGGATAAACACGATCTATAACAATAGAATATCTCACATGCGTGGTCACATACACGGGATCACCCAATGATTCACGAGGCACAACCAGATATAAAGCAAGATAGGATGAAACGTAGGAATAAGTAGAGCCCGGATTAAATAGAACTGAAACATATCTATGGAAAAATGGAATAGTAGATGTGATGACGGAGTTAGATGACTCTGCCTCAAGTCTAGCTGGGAATCCATAAAAATGGGGCTGAGCCCCACCACTCTGACCTCCACCTCTCAGACGGCCTTTTAGGTGGCCGGCCTCCACCTCTAATGGTCTGACCTCCACCTCTAGCAGTCTGACCCCCGCCTCTAGCTAGCTGAGTAGGCGGTGAGGCAACCGGTGCCAGAACCATGGCATGAGAACTCTTCTATGGCATGCCGCCCTGTGACTTGGGGCAAAATCTAGAAAGGAGCCTCGGATCTCCACAAGTATAACCACACTTCGGTTGTTGTGACTACTCACCCTAGAACTGTCCACGTCGACCTGGATAACCACCTGATAACTCTGGATCGAAGGTGCACTAATAGGAGTTGATGGTGTACTGTAGGCTAGCTGCTCCGGATGAGTTACATAAGGATCACGACTACCCGAAGCACCGTGGGATGCTTGAAGCACTGACTGAAATGACCTAGGAGGATGGCCTCTACCAAAAGTACCCCTGCCTCCAGATTAGGCACCACTAAAACAACCAAAATGATGAGGCCTCTTATCAGATACCTCCCTCACTCTTGACCACGAACCATCTCGATCCGTCTAGCAATCTCGACGGTCCTTTGAAATGAAATATCATCTCCGGTCTCCTTGTCCATCTGTAGACTAGTATTGAAAGTAAGTTCACCAATGAATCTCTTCAGCCTCTCCCTCTCAGTAGGGAGTAAGATAACTGCATGGCGATCTAGGTCCACAAATCAGATCTCATACTTATTAAAAGCCATGCTACCCTGTTGTAGGCGCTCAGAATGTCGGCGGTACTTCTCTCTCAGAGTGAAAGATAAACTTCTAAAGAAATAGCTGCGAAAACTGATCCTAGATAAATGAAGGTGAACTAGCTGGTCTGGTCAGCACAAAATCCCGCCACCATCTCTTGGTAAAACTAGTCATCTGGAACACTACAAAGTTTATCCCATTGGTTTCAACAATATCCATATTATGCAACACTTCATGGCAACTATCCAAGTAAACTTGTGGGCCCTCAGAAGGTGCACCACTAAAGTGAATAGGGAAGAGCTTTGTGAATATGTCCAATCTTATCAATCCCTTAGTAGACATTGCGGGCCTTTTCCTAGTTTGCACAGCAACAGCCGGCTAAACTACCCCAACTGGATGGACAGCTAGAGTCTGATATATGGGAGTCATCTGCTCTAGAGTATGAGTAGCGGGAGATCTGTGCTCCTCCCCCAGCCTAAGATGAGGCTGGTGCCACGGGAAATGCCCTGGTCTGGGCCATACTCTGCATAAGGCCCACTGATTTGTGGCTAGAATTCATGATTTTAAGCATTATATACCTTGCATTTTATGT
>ML334110.1:0-37973 GCA_005239505.1 Nicotiana paniculata
ATTTTTTGGTTGGTGTATGTGGTTTAATGACCGTTTAGTTAATATTCATAATTCCAAATAATATAACAAGTTGTACTAGGATGACTGAATCTCGCCTTTTCTATGGTCAGATTCTTTCCCTAAGAGTGCATAAAATATGCTTTCAATTGAGTCTCTTTGGTCAATAAAGAGATTCAATAATAAAGTCTCTAGATAGGTTAGTATTAGCACTAGGGTAGATGAGTTTGACTGGTTGATAGTCAAATTCACCCCATAGTAGTGCATAAACACTAGTTGGCTGAAGTTTACCCCTCAAAAGAGTATAAAGGATGTAGTTAAGAAGGGCATTAGGGTGAGGAATTTGAACCCTTGAATGGTCAAATTCAACCCCTAAAAATGCCTAGATAATTAAAGTACCATATAGTTTAGAATTATGTTAATGTTAACTAAGGCAGGTGAATTTGACTCTTTGGATAGTCAAATTCGTCTCATAATAGTGCATAAGCAGTAGTTAACTTGCTGGAATTGTCCTTTCAAAGGATGTAAAATGGACAATCAAAGGCTTACTAGAGGAGAAAATCTGGAATCCTTTATGCTGATCAAATTTATCCTCTCGAAACACCTAAATAATCAAGTTAAGGAATTAATATGGACTAAAGGTCCCAAGTATAAAAAAGACAAGTCAAGAGGTGAGTTGATCCTCCTATGATCACATTCACCCTGAGAAAGTGCGTAAATAATTCTGCTAGGTAATATGGTTTGAACACAAGCATTATCAGAATAAAAATTGACCTTCCCATGGTCAGTTTGGTTCTGGTAGTTGCATAACACTAAATCAATTGGGGTGTTTACATATTCCAAAGAGAATGCTCAAACGTAAGGCTTCAAGGGAGCTTCGAGTCAGCAAATTAGTTAGAATTTTATTTTTTAGTTTCTTTCATTCAGGAAAGTGTATAGTGGCAGTCAAGTTATAACCCCCTCCCTGTATTTCTTGTGCTTTTATTGTAATGTAATTTAAGACTGGACTGTACGCTTAATTTCAATTTTATTCATGTTCCTGAAATTTTGAGTTTACATTTTTTCTGTTCTGCAAATGATATTAAGAACGTATGTAAAAACTGTATAAACACCCCGTTTAGATTTTTATTGGAAAAAATGTTTATTTCAAATTCAGTAGAGTTTCAACATGGATAGAATTAGTAGATCACCTTCAGTTTATCTTGAGACTTGTAAATCTGCGAAAATCAATGTATACATACGTGCGAACTTTAATTCTTTGGAAGCATGAGATTAGTTTGTTTAGAATTTATAAGGATTACTGTTTCTAAATTAATAAAGACCGCATATCGTATGATCTTTATTAGAAATCATAAAATTCTGGAAGAACTAGAGTGATTTCATCTTGCCCATCCATATCAGAATTAACAAGTAACATAATTAGATATCTGAATTTCTTAAGTGTACATATCTGAAGGAATGTGGGACGTACTCCTGATTCCCATACTTGCCATCGTTGGTTAAAAACAAAATATTTCCAGAACTAGCAGTCTTATTACAAGGAGAGTTGAATTAGGATGGCCTAAATGATAAAATAGGGCTAAAATATGGCCATAGCCCAAAATATGTTACCTTTAGGCTGTTGAACATCATTTTAGGTAATCCTTAGGTAGAATGAATACCTTTACTTCGAAACTTGACAAAAATTGATCATTACCCCAGAATTACAATAAACTACACTAGGGAGTGGCAACTCATGCCCCCGACCCTTAACTCTAAATAACTAATAAAAATATACATAGCAATCAGGGGTGCATTTCATGTGAAGTTTTTGCCATGTGCTCAAAAACAACAAGTGTACACCATCGTAACTTGTCCAAGATAAATCCATAAACGTCCTAACCGATCTTAAAACTAAAACGCTCTTTCAAAAAATAGAAAAATTCGAACATCGCCACAAATGGGCATTATAAAACCGTCACGACCATAGTCTTGACTACGTAATCTACACGCGGGTGAGACAACTCATGTCCCCGTCTTCAACTTCAAACTATAATAAAAATCACATGTTGTAATTGCGGGTGTGGCGTAGTTATAATAAGTCACAAAAACAAATAACTGCACGTTATCGTGACTTATTTCAAGATAAATCCATAAATATTAAAAGCGGTTTAAAAAGTGAAAAAAAGCTAAAAAGCACAATAGGTTTAAAATATGTAAATAATTAGATAATTAGGCCAAATATTAATAGTTAAGAGACCGTTCTAGAACCACGGAATTCGGAAGTGCCTAACACCTTCTCCCGGGTTAACAGAATTCCTTATCCGGATTTCTAGTTCACAGAAAATTTAAAATAGAGTCAAAATTTCCTCGATTTGGGATTTTAAAATAAAATGTTGTCCTGGAACACCGTAAAAATCCGTGTGGCGACTCTGAAATTAATAAATAATCCCAAAATTGAATAATGTCACTTAAAGAGGAAAAACTCCCTTATCCAACCTTACGAGAGGTGGGAAAAGGAGGTGTGACACCTGTTCCTCGGTCAGATTATCAAAGAATTCCACCCACTCCTTAGCAGTTTCCGGCTGAGCAAATCTGTCCGGAATGTAAGTCATCCGCTTGGAGTGATGGAAAGCAATGTGATCATTCCAAGCCCTTCGTGGAAATTCTTGGTGATATTGGCCCTTTTGAAGGTGTTCTTGCAGCCATAATTGCAGCAACAAGTTGCAACCCTCAAAATGTTTAACTCCTCTTTGACAATGCTCCAAGGCTCGGTAAATATCAACTAAGATCATAGGGACAATGCTGAATTTGCCCGTTGATCCCTTCCGTCAAAGCCCTATTACCATGGCTAGCCTGGTATGAATCATTTCCTTCTCTGTTAGGAACACTATCAAGCCCAAAAAGCACACAATAAATACGAATACCCTGCGGTGGATGTGACTTAGAGACGTGATGGAAAACTCGTCATGATAGGTACGGTATGACTTGTTGTGACCGTATCTTTCATACAAGTACTCGAAAGTTATGTAAGATTGTTTCAAACACTCCAATTCAGCATTCTTCTTCACCCCCATCATTTTCAGAAAACGTTTGCCCGTGCGATTCTCAGGTACCAACAGCCCAGGGCTTTCCCAAGCTATCCCAGCAAGTCCTCCTATTTCTTCTAAGAGCGGCGTCATTTCAATATTCCCAAAGTGGAGTACAGCTCTTTCATTATCCCAAAAAAAAGTGGCAGCCTCAATCAACATATTGTTTGGCTGGATGTCTAGAAGAGAAGGTAAATTGCCCAGATGCTTCCTAATGTGTTTCTTATCACTTGAATGAAGGTCTTCCCACCAGTTTAGGAGCATTGGTGGGATATTGCTGAACATACCGAATCTGGGGACCTCGTGCCTCATTTTCTGCAAGACAAAAATGGTTAGGCCCTTTCCCCTACTAGACTCGACTATTTATACACTTATAATTAACATACATGAATTTAGTTCTCCAAATTAATGCACAGAACGTGATCGTGTCCGTTAGGATTATGAAAACCCCGGTGGAATTTTGGATAAGGCTGTCTTAAAGGGTTATTATGCGGACGACACATTAACCTGGCTAGGTTTGACCATGATGCATGCACAATATAACAAGAGTATGGCTTCTATAGGGTTTTAAATTGGTACCCTCGAGCGGACAACTCGAGGGGGAAAGGCACGGAACCATCGACTGCACCGATGATCGACCGATTTTACCGCAAATAAGCCTTTCCGAATTTAGGGGTTGATATAAATAGGAAGAGCGCAACCACTCAAGCGTTGCTATAGGATTTGTTTAGGCACGAGTGGAGTATGATGTTGAGCATGATTATGCAGAAATAAATAAGTAATAAACAGTATGTTGTCATGTATTTGCACGTTATGAAAGTGATAAATACGGCCGTTATAACTGAAAAGCGGTTACAAAGGAAACAAGAAAACATGTCAGTTTCATTTTGGGAAAATAAATACTTGGAAGTAAATAATTAATTGCACATAAAGGGGAGGGGAAAGTGTGCAAGCATTAACAAAATAAAGCACATTTAGACAAATTCACAAAGCGGTTTGTAATGGTAAAAGCCTAGAATCCCCAGCAGAGTCGCCATGCTGTCGTGCCCCTCTTTTTCCTTTCATTTAGGATTAGTCGGGGTTTTTGACATTATTGGGACAACTCATTTCCTTTTGGAAAAAGGGATGTAAGGAATCTGAAGAGTCGCCACCTAACGAAGGTGTGTTAGGGCACTTATTATGGGTCATTTATAACACTAATTGTATAACCAGAGATTGGGTAAGGGCTTGAGGTTACTTCAAGGGGAAGGTGTTAGGCACCCCTCAAAGTCTACAACTGTGGGTCCCGGCAAAACTTACTTTGTGAATCAATCAGGTGCAGATAAGCAGTCTAAGCACACATATGTAAACAAGTAAAGGTTTTAACAGATTAGCAGTCTAAGCACACATATGTAAATGGGTGAAAGGGTTCCTAAGTTATTTATCCTATAGGATCATATCCATTCAATGCTCGGTAATCACTCCTCAATGAGGGGCTACACGTTGCATTACCGCACAGGTCATCATATCCTTTTCTACCCATTATCCCACCCCTTAGAGGTTATATAAACGAGTTGATTAACGAACTCTAAGCGTGATATTACCCATTCCTTCCTTGTGGTCCTGGAGGAGTTTAGGACCTCTAAATTTGGGCAGTTCTAGACAATCCTAAGGTGTTTTAAAAGGGCAAAAATCTAGGCGACAAACAAATAACATGTACGACTTGTCAAATAAAGGGAAAGCAGTTAAAAGGATCATGTTTACCTCCACATGTAAATAGCAATAAGCAGCACGTCTCAAACACAAAGTTCAGATAAATTCTTTAGAGAAATCCCAAGACAGAATATCTAGGTGAGCATTCATACGCAGAACATGCAGCATTGTTTAAGAACTAAATGACAGGGTCCTAATAAGTTTGCCTACTGATTACCAAAACCTGTTAGACTTAAGCAGTTTATAAACAATCAGAACACATTCTCTTTTTTTTTACAAGGGGATTAATTACCTAAGGCTTGCCTAGGCATGGGACTATATGAAATCCTAGTTACAGGAACTGTTTAACAGTTTGAGATTATTCAACCTGTGAGCATGGTGACCTAGGTGATATGGATTATACCCCATTTGTATGTAAAGACATAATACCTACGCTTGAAGTTGTTTTTTAAACTTTTTCATGGACAATTATTTATTTAGTCGAAATAGACATGGTGCAAACAAATACAAACAGAGTTCCCTAAAACATGGTATCTAATGCATACAAAGGATGAATATTTTTTATTAAGGCAGGATTGTTAACCCAGTAGCAGGATCTCTAAGTGATAATACTTATGCAGAATTAAAGCATGGAATAGTGATATGTAGTATACTGAAGCAATAAACGTGAAGACCCTAAGAACAGGATATATAATGCACAGGTTTAACATGGTTTGGATGCAAATAAACACGTCAACCCTGAACATGATTTCTAATGCAGATTTGCATAATGTAAAGCCTATAGACATGATTTCTACCCGGCTTTACCCACAGTATCATACAACTACCCTCCATTTTCATTAGTCACTCCAATACCTATTTACAGATAATTATTACAGACCAATGATTGAATAAATTACATAAATAAAATATAAGTTAAGCTATAGGGAGCCTGAAGCAGGCCCAAAGCAAACCTGGGAGTACCAAGCCTTCAGTAGTCTCAAATGCCTAAGGATTTCATAGCCAAGTTTGTGTCCAGGTGTGTCATAGTTCCCTAAGGACCTCAAGGATCCCGGGCAGTGTTCACACCCAGATTTTTTCACAATAAAGATTGAGTATGTGCAGTGTGGAATGGCCAGCCCCAGTGTGCCAGAGTTCGGAGGAATCTCAAGAGGATTCCAAGGTAGTACACACACTGGAGGGGCAGAACCTAGGGACTTAAGAGTATAGTGAGAGTGCGTGACATAGTTTTGAAAAGGTTTTGATAAGAAAACAGTATTGAAATGACATTATAAGAAAGAGGTTTTCTAAAAAAAGTAGAACTGATTTAGTAGTAAAAGTAGTTTGAAATCAATGTGAACACTTATAGAAAATCAGCAAACAACCTAATTGGCTACAGAACAAACAGGTCCAACGGTACTTAAAAACGAATTTCACACAAGGGTTATGGGAATTGGGGAAACATAGAATACACATCAGTGTATAGTGGCAGCACATAAACAACAGAATGCACAGAAGTTTTCAAGAGTTTTATAGGATTAAGAAGTTATTCATACAGTTGGTGGTAGAGACATAGAGCAAAGATCACAGAATAACCATGTGGAAAACATACTGGGCCAGTTAAGCATAGACCCAGAGTTACTTTGGGATACTAGACACATTAGCAAAGCAGATTAAACCAGAACCCAAGTAAACAGATTAGGCAAACAATTATAAGCATTCCTAATTCAAACATGCTGACATACTTAACAAGAAGATTGAAACATGCTGGATAAAGCAGTTGGCAGAATTAGACATACTAATCATAGGCTTAACAAAACCAAATTCAGACATGCTAGGTGAAACAGTAATTAAGAAATGTAATTTAGACATGCTAGTTACATATTGAACAACAAGATAGTAAGCAGGAACAAGAGTGGAAATCAATGAACTAAAGCAGCAATCGAACACATAGAGTTTGGACTTTGAAATTGAATCAGGACATACCAGTTAAGGAAGGAAAGCACTGAGTATAGAGCAGAAGTTGTATAATAACTAGCCTTGGCTTACAGCCGGCTAGAGCAGTGAAAGTTGTAAGTAACAGAGAAGATCAAAGAGAGCCTTTTAAGTGTAAGAGAGTTTCTTTGAACTAGTGTTAGTGTCGCAGAAGTGAGAATAGAGGAGAGTATATATAGTTAAGATCAAAACAGAATAAGGTAAAGGAGATCAATCATTCAGCAATTAAGAAAATCACTGAATCAATTCACACGCCCAATGAGTATAGTCTTCCCTTAATTAAGGGTAATTACCCAGCGGTAAGGACATGGATTAATTAAGGCAAGAGGTTCAAATCAGACCAAATAAAGGAGTACAGAATAAAATAATCAGGGGTCTAATTAAGGAAAGAATCATGTGAAGGAATCAGTAAATATACAGGCAATCAAATAAGGTAAGAATGACTAATTAAAGTCGTGAATAAGAAAAATAATCAAGAATCAACACATAAGTTTAGCAGAGTAGATCAGTAAATCAGAATTCAAAATAATACTGATTTAAGGGAGGAAAATATAGGTTTCCACAAATAAATGAATAGACTAAATAAATTTCATAAACACAGAAATCAGTCGAGAAATCGAATCAGAAACCCTAATAGATACGTACTAGGGTAAAAATCACAAGGCATTTAAATTAGACTAAGGAGAAATCATGAGAATCAAAGCACAGAATGAAAAAATGCAACGAGTAACACAGTCAAGCTCAGAATCCAAGAAAAAAAATTAGAAAATTAGGGTTTTATCATAAATCAACTAAAATCCAAACAATCTTAGCATGAATTAACCAGTAACACTTAGGAACAATGATTTAACACTCGAAAATTAGAAAAGCTTTGAGAAGGTGAGTTCAGTAAACCCTAGATTTAGGCAAAACGGAGAATCAATCGAAAAACCAGAAGAGTTTTATGAAAAACATGTGAAATAGGTCCGATTCATCTCAGATCTGAGCAGATCTGAGAAGGTCAGGGATAAAAATTTAGGGGTTTTAGGAATAATAAAGAGATGAAGACATAGGTTTAGGCAAAAAGTAGAAAGATCTTACTCAAAATCGAGCCATGGCGGCCTGAAACAGGCGATACAGGATCAAAATCATAAGTGGACTAGACCTGGCCCCTTGAGGACCTCATAGACAGCAAAACTCGGCATAAGAGATCCATGAGAGGACTGAGGGTGGTGAGGAACCACCATGGTTGACGGTGGAGAGTGACGGCGAGGGAGAGTTAGAGTTAGGTCAGAGAGGGTTTGGAGCGGATTGGAAGGGGTGAGGCGGAGTGTAAGAGAGAAAATGAAAAGTTTTAGGGGGGGGTCATTAGGTTTAATTAAGGAAGAGGGGACCTGGACCGTTGATCAAAAATTATCAACGGTTAGGATTAGACGGGGTATTGGGTTGGGGCGGATTAAGGTTTCGGCCTAAGGGATTGGGCTACATTATAAGGGTATTGGGTTGGTTAATTTTAGGCTAAAATTGAAAAAATAAAAAAGGTTGTTTCCTAAATACCCAAAGTAATTGAATAGAAATTAATTTGTAAAATAATTAACTAATTGCAAAAGTGATTTTATGCATGGAAATGTTTTTAAAAGTAATTATTTAGTATTTTAAAATGCAATGGACTAATTTCCGGTAAAAATAACACGAAAATTATATGCATGGGCTATAATTGCAAAGTTATCGCGATTATAGCCAAAAAGGTGCCAATTTTGCTATTTATGGAATGATTTGGACTCAGTAGGACCATAATAGTAATATTAAATCAAGACAGGTTTTTAAAATCATTTGTGATGCAATTTTATGATTATTTATAAAAAATAAAATACTGAGCTAGTTAATAAAAATGTAAGAAATTATGGAAAAATACCAATTGGTGCTAATGCATGATTTTGAAGACATATATGCAATTAAAAAATTATTTTGGTAAATATTGGGTATCAACAACATTGCGACTTCTTTGCCTTAGAATTTTGAGGGTCCTCAAAATTCTGCCCCAGTTCAATAAGCAATTCTCTAACCGTTCTGCATATGACAAAGTTGGCTGGACTTGCTCTGGAATTTTGAGGGTCCTCCTCAAAATTCTGCCCCAATTTATGACCATGGTGGAAAATGAAGATTTTATTGAGTTGTGACCGAACCCACAAGGCTGCCTACGTATCCCCTCTTAAACGGGAATCAGGTCAAGTGTAGTTAAGTTACATCACATGAAGAAATGTAAACAATCTAAACATAGTATCTTTCGACTGCATCTGAGTTGATAGGTTTTGGCCAAACTTCTCCGTCCATCTCTGCAAGTATGAGTGATCCTCCCGTTAGTAATTTGTGAACCATGTAAGGCCCTTTCTAGTTGGGTGAAAATTTCCCTTTGGATTCATCCTGATGCGGGAAGATTCGCTTCAGCACCAGCTGCCCCGGTGTGAAATGTCTAGGCCTGACCCTTTTTGTTAAAAGCTCTGGACATTCTGTTCTAATAAATTTGATCGTGGCAGACCGCATTCATTCTTTTCCCGTCAATGAGAGCTAATTGTTCATAGCGGCTTCGTATCCATTCTGCGTCACGGAGTTCAGCCTCTTGTATAATTCTTAAAGAAGGAATTTCTACTTCGGCGGGAATGACTGCTTCAGTACCATAGACCAACAATTAGGGGGTTGCTCCGGTTGATTTGTGGACTGTGGTACTATACCCCAATAAGGAAAATGGTAATTTCTCGTGCCATTTCCTGTGGTTGTCTACTATTTTTCTTAATATTTTCTTGTTGTTCCTATTTGCGGCCTCCACAACTCCATTCATTGAGGAATGTATGCTATGGAATTCTTATGCCTCATCTTGAAGTTTTCACATATAGACTTCATTAAGTCACTGTTGAGGTTGGCGGCATTGTTGGTGATGATAGATTTTGGCACCCTGAATCGGCAAACAATACGATTCCTAAAAAAATCTGCGACGACTTTTTTAGTTACAGCTTTGTAAGCTAGAACCTCAACCCACTTTGTGAAGTAGTTTATGGCCACTAGAATGAACCTGTGCCCGTTTGAAGCGGCTGGTTCGATTGTACCTATGACATCCATTCTCCAAACGGTAAAAGGCCAAGGTGCACTTGTTGCATTGAGTTCATTTGGCGGCAACCGTGTCATATCTGCATGTATTTGTCACTGATGACACTTTTGAACATACCTGATGCAATCCATTTCCATAGTCATCCAAAAATATTCTGCTCTTAATATCTTCTTGGCTAAAACGAAACCGTTCATGTATGGTCTATAAGTTCTCATATATCTCTTCGAGCAGTTTGGAAGCTTCCTTGGCGTCAACACACTGTAATAATCCTAGGTCGGGAGTCCTTCTGTACAGAATTCCTCCACTCTAGAAGAAATGGTTGGACAATCTTCGTAGTGTGTGTTTCTTAGTATGATTTGCATGCTCTGGGTACTCTCCCTTTGCCAAGTATTCTTTGATATCATGGAAGCACGGATTCACATCCGTCTCTTCTTCAACATGAGTGCAATAAGCTGGCCGATAATGGATCCTTACTGAAATAGGGTCGATGAAATTCTTGTCTGGGTATTGTATCATGGAAGACAGGGTGGCTAATGCGTCTGTGAACTCATTCTGGATTCTCGGAACGTGTTTGAACTCTATCTTTGTGAATTTCTTCATCAATTCTTGCACATGATATAGATACGGTAATATTTTGGTATTCTTTGTAGCCCACTCTCCTAGAACCTGATGTACCAAAAGGTCTGAATCACAAATTACCAATAATTCCTGGATATTCATGTCAATGGCTAAATTAAGCCCCAAGATGCAAGCCTCATATTCTGCCATATTGTTGGTGCACGAATATCTGAGTTTTGTGGATACCAGGTAATGTTGACTTGTCTCTAACACCAAAACAGCTCTGATACCCACTCCTTTGAAATTTTTTGCCCCATCAAAGAACATTCTCAAGCCGTCGTAGGTTTAGGCGATATCTTCCCCTACAAATGATACTTCTTCACCCGGAAAATACATTTTCAACTATTCGTATTCTCCTCCTACAGGATTTTCTGTCAGATGATCTTCTAATGTCTACCCCTTAGCCGCCTTCTGAGTTACATAGACTCCAAACAACTTTCCAGCAGGGACCCCAAAAGCACATTTTGCGGGGTTCAGTTTCAAATTATACCTTCGAAGTCGATCAAAGAACTTTCTCAAGTATGTTATGTAATATGTACCCTTATTGGATTTGATGATGATGTCTTCCACATATACTTCTATCTCTTTTTGTATCATGTTAAAATGGTCGTCATGGCCCTCATATAAGTGGCCCCAGCATTTTTCAGACCAAACTACATCATTTTATAGCAGTACATTCCTCATGGTGTAATAAAGGCTATCTTCTCAGCATCTTCTTCATCCATCCAGATCTGATGATATCCGGCGAAGCATTGCACAAAAGACTGGAGTTCATGCTTGGCACAGTTGTCGATCATTATGTGTATATTGGGTAATGGGAAATCATCTCTGGGACTTTCTCTGTTTAAATCACGATAGTCAACACATACTCTGACTTTCCCATCCTTCTTCGGAACTGGCATGATGTTAGCCAACCAGGTTGGATATTCAACCACTCTGGGAACCTTAGCTTTGATCTGCTTGATGACCTCTTCTTTAATTTTCAGACTCATATCTGGCTTGAACAATCTGAGATTTTTCTTTACAGGCGGACACATCGGATTGGTAGGTAGTTTATGAGCCACTATAGATGTGCTCAAACCAGTCATATCATCATAAGACCATGCGAAAATATCTTCATGCTCTTTCAGGAAACGGACGTACTCTTCTTTATCTGATGGTGATAAGGCAATGCTTATGCGAGTCTCTTTGAATGTTTTTGAATCTCCTAAATTGACCATCTCGGTTTCGTCAAGATTGGACTTAGTCTTTTTATCAAAATTTTCCACATCTCTGACAATTTCCTCAGGTATTACATCTTCTTCTTCTATTTCTTCTGAGTCACTATCCTTATGTTGCATTGTCTTATTACATGTCACAGTTGTTGGTTCATCAGGATAAGTAATAATAATTCTGTAGAGAGAAAATGTAAAGGATAATAATAAATACCAAATTAGAAAACCATTGATAAATACCAAAACGTCAAACAAAGGTAATTTTAGCGATCCAAACAATTGTTTCAAAGCAAAATAACAAAATACTGAAAAAATGTCTTAAAAAGTGCTCATAAAATTGTTTTTCAAAATAATGATACTAGCAGCCAGGCTACCCCGGAACTCGGCGGGCTCGTGATGGTGTAGCGGTCCAATTCCTGAGAATAGCTCCCTTCTCCACTGTCAGAATGACGAGGCCTTCCTCCTCCTCCTCAATTATTGCGCTGCAATCCATATCCTCATCTTCCAAGAACAAATTCCTTAAACCAGCTAGAACTTCATCTTCTTCAGATCGGCATATCATGTCAGTCTGATGAAAAGATTGGCTCAAATGTGGTACCGGCTTTTCAAGAGGGTAATAAGGACCACGCCATGGCGGCGACCAATCGTTGTACTCCTACCAGGTGTACTGATATCCAAGTCCAAAGGTCATGTTGTGACGCTTTAGCTGTATTGGTTTAGTGATGCCCTGGAGATTCTTACTGATACCCCTACCAGGTTCATATCCTTCCTATGCCAATATGCTCTCTATTTTTCTACTCCACCATTTATCTTTTTCAATTGCGTTGACACACTCAATGCGGTGGTATGTCTCCCCATCCAACTTCCTTCTATTCTCAACAAATGGAACAGTCTGATTGGTGTATATAGGATTACTCCTGTCCTCGTGAATGATTACTTCTTGATGGTTCCATTCAAACTTTATAGCCTGATGTAGAGTAGAAGCTACAGCCCCAGCATCATGTATTTAAGGTCGTCCCAACAACATATTGTATGTGGCGGATATGTCCAATAATTGAAATTCAACATCAAACCAAGTCGGGCTCATATGCAAACAGAGGTTGGTCTCCCCAATTGTGGCCCTTTGGGACCCATCGAATGCTTTCACGTTCATACTTCCTGCTCGTATCTCGTGAAAACCTTTACCCAATATCTTCATAGTGGTTAAAGGACAAATGTTGAGACTTGAACCTCCATCTATCAAGACCTTGGCAATGAATTTGTCTTCGCACTGCACTGTGATTTGCAATGCGCTGTTGTGACTCAGCCCTTTCGGCGGTAGCTCATCTTCGTGGAAAGTGATCTTATGTCTTTCCAATACTTGTCCTACCATATTGTCCATCTCTCCACCGGTAATGTTGTTGGGTACGTAAGCATCGTTCAACACTTTCATCAATGCATTCCTATGCGCCTCAGAGTTCTGTAGTAGTGATAGAATGGATATCTGAGCAGCAGTTTTGTTCAGAAGATCAACCACGAAATACTCTCTTGCTTGCACTTTTCTCTGAAGGTCATCCGGGCCAGTTTCAATGATAGGCGGTTTAGAAGCGGCTTCTTTTCTTGTCCCTCCCAAATGCTAGGGCATATAAACTCTACCAGTTCTGGTCATGCCTTGTGTTGTACCTGTTTCCTCCATTTTCCCTTTTCCTTTCTTTCTCTCTTCTGCAGCATAGTCCCAAGGTATAGCATTGGACTTAAAGGATGGTGTATGTGCTACCGTCACAGTGAAGAGCGTGGTCACTTCAACTTCGAATGGAGTTGGCGCGGCTGAGGGCGTTGTTACTTCAACCTTGAATAGAGTCGGTGTGGCTACCTCAACCTCAATTGGTGACTAAATATGTACCACAATAGGTGTGAGAGTGATTGGAGGTATTTTAGGACTATCCCCTTCACGAATGAGCCCAATTGACCCTTTTGTATCCATTTTTCGTTAGTTTCTATCACATTTACCCTCTCGCCCCTGTGATTCGGGAGAAGGTTGTTGCGGACATTTGGTGCAGCCTCTTTTTCTTGTATAACCTTGGTGTCAATCAACATCTGGATCTTATCCTTCAAGGTGCGACATCCATAATAGTATGACCCTTCATGCCCGAGTGGTAGGCATATGTCTTGTTTGGGTTGACCCACTGGGAGGAATTTTCCATGGCAACGGAGGGAATGGGAGTGACATAACTGGCAGCCTTCAATCTCTCATACAATTGGTCGATGGTTTCATCAATTGAGGTGCATTATCTGGGTGGCCTGCGGTCGAAATTTTGTCTGGGTTTTTGGTAGTTTTGGCGAGCTGGATGTGAGTGGTAGTATGATGGCTGGGTGGTATAAGTATGGTAACTGGAGACGGGTTGTTGGTATCTGGGAGGTGAAGGTTGATCTATGGGTGGGGATGTTTGGTATGTGAGAGGAGACTTCGGACCTTAGGCCACCATCACTGCCCCTACTTCCTACTTTTTAGAAATACCGCCCTGACTGCAAGGCTTTGTTTGTAGCCTGGAGTGCCTCATAATTTGTTACCATTCCGCTCTTAATCCCTTCCTCTATTCTTCTCCCAATTTGATGATGTCAGAAAATTTATGGTTCTCAATAACCATCAGTCTCTCATAATTCTGCGGATCCTGAGATCGGACAAAGAACTTATTCATCTATTTTTCTTCCAGTGCTGGCCTTACTTTCGCAGCTTCCAACCTCCACCGAGTAGCATACTCGCGGAAAGTTTTCGTTGGCTTTTTCTTAAGATTCTGAATAAAGAAGACGTCTGGCGTATTTTCTGTATTGACCTGAACCGATCCATAAAATCTGATGCCATTACCTAGTTAACCCATTTCTTTGGGTTTTGACTGATGTACCAAGACAGGGTGTCTCCCATGAGGCTCCTCATGAATAACTTCATGCGAATTCTTTCATCTTTACCAACCCCTACGAGCTTGTCACAATAAGTTCTCAAATGTACTTTCGGATCACCTGTCCCGTCGAACATCTCGAACTTAGGAGGTTTGTAACCCTCTGGAAGCTCTACATCCGGCTGAATAGACAAATTCTCATAGTTCAAACCCTCGACGCCTTTACCACCTTCGACACTTTGGGCTCGACTCGTAAGCTTCTTGAGTTCCTCTGCCATGTTCTTGATGAGAAGATCCTTCTCGGCGGACCCTGGTGTATACAGGGTATGATGTGGAGTGTAGTGTAAGGTTTCCACGTATATAGGTTTACTCTGATGGACTCCAGGAATTTGGGTGTAGTGGTGGTCGTTGGTTGAGTTTTGGAGATCTGGTGTGGGTTGTGGTGCGTTTTGAGGAGTATGGTAGGTGGTGGTTTGTGGATACTGAGTCGTATGATAGTGATGTTGTGGAGCAGTCGGCACTAGTTAAGGATTAGGATTTTGAGGAGGCATGGCATATTGGTGAGGTGCGGGAGGATTTGTGAGTGTTGATTTTGGGTGTTGTTGGAAGGTGTTCGGTTTTGGGTGTTTTGTTGATTGATGTCGGGATTCAGGGTAAGGGAAAGGTTCGCCAAAATCCGGACCTGCTCAAGTTCCCCTTGTAACTCTAGTATTTTCTATTATAACTGTAAGACCAAGTCATTATGTGTCGGGGTACTCCGACCATCCGAAGTCTCGACATTCTCTACATGTGTAGCGTTGTCTTTCATGATACCGCTCATGTCATACATTTTAGATTTTTCTTTTTTTATTAGATCACTTGGAGGAGGAGAAGGTCGAGGACCTCTAGATCTGGTATGATATGCTGATGATGCCAGTATGCACGAACCAACCTTAGGGAGTGGGAATAAACAAAAGAAAAGAAAAGCAAAAGATAAACAAGTCGGTAAGGAGTATTAAAAGGATATTTGCGATATTTGAACACATATTGCAGAATTATAAATTCGCGTCCTAATTTGGGGACCTCATTGCCCGAGGTAGGCCTAAGCGACATGTTGATTTGGAGAAAATTGATGTCAATAACTGCATCATTTCATTAATATGATGAATAGACCAAATCTCAACTAAAACAACAATAATTATAAAAAGTCACTAATGGCATTTGCCTTATTACAACCAAAGTCTAAAAAGAGTCTAGAAAGCAAATAAAACATTATTATTAATCTATTTGGTCCCATAGGGACCCTCTTCGTGCTTGGCCTTCTTAGCTCCATCAATCAGTTTCCCCAGGTCGCGCATGTCCAACAGCAGATATGCCCTTGCTAGATGCCCTACTTCGTTGCCCTCTGCATTCTGACAGTCCGAGATTCTCTTCCTCATATTTCCCTCAAGCTCCATTAACCCCTGCTCCAAATATTCCAACCTCTCTGTTGACTTAGTAGCAATTCATTTCCACTCGTTGATTGCTTCCATGTCCACTTTGTGCTGATCCAAATGCCTGACTTCAGATTCGAAAACACTTTTGCGCAACATCCTGTATTTGACTTGTGCTTCAGCAGCGTCGTCTATGACCCTATTCCTCAAGTTAATCCCTGGTTTGACATCCCCCTCTATATCATCTACCAACCATGATGGATAGAAGTACACATGGCCAGTGTGATACCGATCTGGCTCGATGGTATCTTTTTCCACAATGATCTTTTGATTCCACATATATTGTGCCTCGAACATGAATAGAATGTCGTCCCCCTTGATGTCTGCTTTGTACTGAACCATGTTGGAAACTCGAGGTATAACCTGCGTTCTCCCAGCTTGCCTCATAACCCTTACAGGAGCATACGGATAAATTCCTCTCAATCCTATTAACACGAGATGAGGAGCCTCTCTCGACCTGATGATGAACTCGCTGCTAGGGAACCATTCGAACATCCAATGCACCTTTTCATCAGTCAGATTGCTGAAGAAATGTACCCAGTTTTTAGCGTTTCCTGGTTGCGTAAACCTCTTTGTGATAAAATTAATTCTCTTCGTATAGTGATAGGCTATGTGGTCATTCCATGGTCGTCGCAAAATTTCTTGATGGTATTCACCTCTCTGAAAGTGTTCTAACAACCATACTTGCAGCAACATATTACAACCCTCGAAGTGCCCATACCCTTTTTGCAACGGTCTAAGGCCCGATACATCTCATCCAGAATCATAGGGACAATGGTGTAAGTTTTCCCCTCAATTCCCTCCATTAAAGTCCTAGCGACCATAGCTAGGCGAGTGTGGATCCTTTCTCCATTCATTGGAAATATCAACATCCCCAGAAAATAGAAAATGAATACAAAAACCTGGCAGTGAGTCCAACCCAAAGAAGTGATGGCAAGTTCATCATCGAAGAGGTGATATGACTTGTTGCTCCCATAACACTCATAAAGGAACTCAAATGGTATATAAAACTTCTTAAGACAGAGTAACCCATCATTTCTTTTGAAACCCATCATTTTCAAGAAACCTCAGGAAGTACAATTTTTCGGTACCAACAAACCAAGGCTATCCCATAGGAGTCCAGCAAAGCCTCCTATTTCTTATAAAAGAGTAGTCAGTTCTATGTCGCCAAAACGGAAGATGGCTTTCTTCTCATCCTAAAACAGGGTGGTGGCCTCAATTAAACTTGGTGAGAGATTTTTCCACCAATCCAGCAGCAAAGGTGGATAATTTGAACTATTCCGAACCTGGGGACTTCGTGCCTCATTTCTGCAAAACAAATAAAGTTAGCCTTTTCCCTCTCTGTATTTGACTATTTACACATTAATGATCAACATATTGGCATGTTTTATCCAAATAATGCACAGATCGTGATTATGTCCATTAGGATTACGAAAATCCCGGCGGACTTTGGACAGGGCTTTCCTTAGCGGGTTATCACGCGGACAACGTTCTAACCCATACTAGGTTTGGACATGATGCATGCACAGTTAATATCAGAGTAGGGTTTCTAGAAGAGTCTAGACTGGTACCCTCAAGCGGACAACTTGAGATGGAAAGGCACAGAATCGTCGACTTCACCGTTGATCGACTAGTTTTACCGCAAATAAGGCTTTCCAAATTTAAAGGGTGATTTCAGAAGAGCGCAGACACTCATCAAGTGCCACTATAGTATTAATTGGGAATGAGTGGAATATGATGTGGAGAATGCTTTATGCAAAGATAAAACAACACGTTGTCAAATATTTTGCATGATAAAAATAGTAAATGCAGTATTAAAATAAAATGTAAATACAAGAAAAGAAAGGAAAACAAGAAGAAGTTAGTTCGCGCAATGTGGAAGTTGTAATAAATTAGGCGAGGGAGTAAGGGTGGGGAGAGACATAATGTAGCAAAGTTAAAAAATGACTTGAACCAATTACTTATGAAAAGAATATGCATGTTAGAGCCAATTCGAGCAAAGAAGGGACAATAAGGGAAGAGATTTGCATTTTAATGTGAATTCAAATAGAGGGAGAATAGGGGAAAGGGTGTCATGAAGAAATAAAAGGGAACCGGGAGTGGGACATTCATGTAACAGCAGAAATAATAAAAGACAAGGAGACATGTTTATCAGGGAAGACTAATTCATATAATCAAAATCGTTATGGTAAGAGCCTAAACATCCCCAGCAGATCCACCATGTTGTCGTGCCCCTTTTTCTCACTAAATCGGGTTTCGCCATCTAACAACTCTTTTAAGGAGGTATTAAAAGAGGAGGGTCACCACCTAACGATTTTAAGGTGTGTTAGGGAACCTATATGAATATGACTCGGGTTTACTAGTTTGCGTCATAAAAGATCGGGTAAGGGCTCGAAATTACCTCGAAGAGAATGTGTTAGGCACTCTTCGAGGTCCACAATTATGGGTCCCAGCCAAACTCAAATTATATGAATCAGTCAGATAAACAAAGACAAAGAGAGCAAGAAGTTTGGGGAAATTTATTATTAAAAGACTTTGAGTACAAACACTTGATTCAAAGAAAATATGGGGGGTCCTAAGTTTTTTAGCCTAAAGGATCACCCCCTGCAACATAAATAATACTTCGTAACTCCCTCGAGACGGGGTGTTACTCGTATTATTCAGTGTTCATAGACTATCATCTCCTGCTACCCGAT
Organism: Nicotiana paniculata; assembly: GCA_005239505.1. Taxonomy (NCBI): domain Eukaryota; kingdom Viridiplantae; phylum Streptophyta; class Magnoliopsida; order Solanales; family Solanaceae; genus Nicotiana; species Nicotiana paniculata. The sequence continues at coordinate 18,693 of ML334110.1, forward strand.
TACTAGAGTTGATTCTAAATTGAGCCTTATGCGTGCACTACCCGTCCCATGGCCTATGGTCCAAGAGGGATTTGGACCTCTATCTTGGGTGGTTCTAGACTTAACTTAGGCTACTCAAAATTTTAAAACTAGGCGACAAATCAAAACAAATAGGATTGCAATTAAATCCATTTAAAGGCTCACATTAGCCTCCACGATTAAACAAACAAATGCACGCGAGCAGATTTTACATATTAGGCAGTTGGCAAATTTCAGAATTAAGACGAAATAGAGTCCTTAAATCCTATAGTCACGGATTCTATGTGATTCTGAATTTTAAACGTACAGGTAGTGTTGTTTTCTTAGGAGAACAAATTTACATATCGTAAGTATTACAAATCCTATAGGCATAATCTCTAAATTGTTTGTGCAATAAGGCAGTGAAATGGTTTGATAGTTCAAAACAGCCAGCGTTTGATTTTATCGGCATACTTTCTAGGCGAGCAACAAGATTCTATAGGCAGTACTTCTAAGAATTGGCAATTGAAACTGGTTCTTTATCCTTTCATTCCTATAGGCATGCTTTCTAGGCGAGCAATACGATGGGAATAACAGTAATAGTAGCCATTTCAATCATATTCCTATAGGCATGATATCTACATGAATATTTTGAAGAGCAGGTATTTATTACTCAATGCGATCCTATGGACATGGTATCTAACATAGAGAAAATTGAACAAATAATCACTATGTTGCAACATAATAGGCAGGTAATAACGTGTGAGAGTGGAACATGTGAGCAGGTGTAATATTCGTGTCCTATTGGCATGTTATCTAACAAACATATAGAAATAGAGCATGTTTGAGGAACACGAAACACTCAGATCCTATAGACAGGATTTCGACCCTTTTATGCAAACATTAGAAATAGACCCGTTTTCCCCAATTTCACTAATACCCTAATTGTTATTACAGAATTATTACAGGTCCAATAGTGAATAAAATTACAAAATGGTACAAATAACTATTGTAGGCCCAAGACAGGCCCAAAAGGTATTAGCCCTGCCAGGCCTTCAACTTTGTCTCCACACGGATCTTAACATAGCCTAGAAACCATAAGAGAACCCAACAACCATTGCTTGATCATAGGATCCAGGAAAAAAATCACTTCAATAGGTAGAAAGAGAGACAGAATTGAGTAGTCAGGAAAATGGCCAAGAACCTCAGGCCCTAGTGTGTCAGAGTTCACAAGGGTCTCGAAGTGGACCCCGAGCAGTGCTCACACTAGGGAGGTTAATAGAGAGAGCTTCAGTGGCCTTGGCTTTCAGCCAGCCTAGAATTATAGGTTTAGAATAGGGTAAACAACCAATGGAAAAATAGTAGTCATTTAGCAGAATTTAGAGAAGTGCATTTGCATTTCAGGGACAGACATTGCAAAGAGATCACACAATGGACATATCAACACAGAAGGGTACACAAACTCAAAAGGCAGGTTAATGTGGCAAGTCCACACTTAGCACATTGGGGTGGGGTACATCTATTATACATTGATAAGTAAAGGAGCATCAGGCCAGCAAGACAATTGACAATTATCATTAATAAGTTCGAGCCTAAAAGATCAAATTATGCTAAACACAGGGATTAAACGGTGCAACTTATACCAATGAGGCAAGAAGAATCAAACATTATAGTGTAAATAATTTAAGAAAACTAGTCTAAAAGGTTCCACCTAGTTGCTGGGGGGTATAGAATTGAGCAAGGCAAGAACATATTAAGTGATAGGAATGATCACATAAGCAAATCACAGCTAGAATGAGGGTTTGAATACAGATTAAGTCATACTAATGATACAAATTAATCACTATAGAAACCCATAATAAGGCAGGAAACAGAATGAGGCCATGTATCCAGTGTAAACACTCAATTACCAATGCATTAAGCTAAACAAACTCCAAACTGTCTAACTTACTCAAGTAAATCATAAATACTTTTTAGAACAAACAGTTTAGGCATGAGCTGATGCTAGAGAGGTTTATATCATAAGCAGAATTTCACATAAAGAGAATCAAGAAAATACATTAAGTCATGCAATTTCAGAAACATGGATATGCTAATTGGAACATAAGAGAATGAACATTGCGAAGTTGAGAACTAACCAGTTATTGCTCAACAAGTAGACAAAAAAGGAAAGAACAGAATTGCCTTGAATGTTAACACAGCAATATGACCCAGAACCTTAGATGCGTCAAGTTCCAAAGGGCTTCAAGGAACCCAGGGCAGTGCTCACACCCAAGGAAGGTCGAAATATAGGAAATCTGGTGGCCTTGGCTTTCAGCCGGCCAAGAGCCAAAATAAAACAAGAGAATAAATGAATAACAGAGTGAAAGCCTTAGTTTTTCAATGGAAATTTTAGCGATTCAAGTCTTTCTAAGAGGAAATAGGGGAAGGGTTTATATAGTGGTAAAAATCGAACAATAAAAAAGGAAACAGATTAATTTAAGCAATAAATAAGGTAAAGAAACATGCAAATTGATCTGAAATTAAATTTAAGAGAGAGATCTATAAACCCTAGTTTTTTAGGGAAAGTGTAAATCAACAGAATCTAAACAAAAGATCGAACTCACACAGTAGCGTAGAACGTATATAGATGAAATAGCGCTTAAAATCAGAGATTTGAACCATTTTGGTTCGATTTCGGGAGAGATTTTCTTGCCATGTTTAGGCAAGCACTTACGTAATACCATAAGAGAACAAACAGTACCAAAAGGGGGTCAGATATGGTAGGGAATGGCAGTTGAATCCCATATTTAGTGGGATTAGGAAAAGGATTTGGGGGGGGAGGGTTTAGGGTTCTTCAGATAGAGAAGGGGAGGTTAAGAGGGTGTGAGGGCAGCGAGTTAGAGAGGAATAAGTTAGGGTTTAGGGGTTGGGTTAACTAAAAAGGGAAGATTAAATGTGGGTCGTTGATCTTAGAGATCAACGACCAGGATTTTAAAGGGGTTGGGTCGGGTTAGCTAGGTGGGTCCCGAATGGGTTTAGAGGGTTGGGATTATTTGGTTTGGACTGGAGTATTTGGGCTAGATGTTTGAGGGTTTTGGGCCATTTATTTGGTCCGAAATTGGTTTTAAAAATGGGTTATTGTTTAAATACCCAATATTTTTATCAAAAATAATTTATAAAGTAATTAACAAATAACAAAAAATATTATTTGTGAACTAAAATGATTGGAAACAATAACTTAACATTATAAAAATATAAAAAGTTATTTTGGCATAAATAATGTAATTATACATGAATATAGGCTATTATTGCAAAAATATGCAATTAGCCTAAAAATGCAAATGCAATTATAGAAAAATGAAGTAAAATATTACAAAACATACATGTTGGTATAAATAATAAGTTTGGATGATTAAATCATCATAAAAATAATTTGAAGGATAATTATTGGATATTTATATAATAAAATACAGAAAGAAATTATTTAAAGCTTCTAAGAATTATGGAAAATCATGGAAAATACTTGCTTAAGTTTGAAAACTAAATGATGATGCAAATATGCTATTTTATATATACATTTTAAAAATATGAGGGGAAAATTGGGTATCAACAAACACTCATACCATAAAATGGCTACATCTCGTAGCCTGAAAGATGCCAACTCCACTGCCTCGATATCTAAAGCATGCATAATTCTCAATACCCTCTAGAGCAGGTAATAAAGTCTTAAAGATCCTCATCTAGATCAAAACATGTAAACACTGGCGGGCTCAAACTGATGAACTCTCAGACTCTAGAACTTTTCCGCACTATTAGAAGGGCCAACATATGTCGATGCCCTGATCTGTCGTTTTTGAGTAGCTACTATTTGTGTTAGCGGCTGTACTGCACCTGCAACCCCCTAATCTGCAGGCTCGGATGGAGGAACAGGGGGGGACTAGGTCCTGAGGAGCTGAGGGTACTGCATCCCCTCTAGTTTCCTCGAGTGGTGGCAGAATTAGAAAAATAAGAATGTGACTCTCTCTGCGCCGCAGATCTAAACACAGGGATAGGCAGGAAATTACTAGTACCTTCACCCCCATCCGTACAGGCTCGATGACTAGCAGTAGTCTTTCTAGTGACCTACATCGCTAGAATGTATAAAGCATGAGTTAGGCTTGAATTCCTTAGAACTAAGCTCTATTGCATGATCTATGAAATGAGTGAATAGTAATCATTCCTAAATGCACAGAGGTCTCTTATTTATAAGTGTGGTGCACAACACACCCATAAGAAAGACTCTAGTAGACACGACTTGTAGACTCCCTAGGACAGACCTGCTCTGATACCAATTTTGTCACACCCTAACCGGGGAAGGTGTAGCCGACACTCGGTGCCTCCCTTTCCCGGGCATACCACTCTAAAAGAAAATCACATGAACATATAGAAATTTTGGCCGACAAGGACTCAACAAACCATAATCTGTATAGAGATACAATCAGCATACATAAAGGACGACAAGGCCACAATTCGAGAACATGGGGTGTCATCTGGACATCCCAATCTAAAGAGGGTAGAAAACCCAAAACATATATACACATATACAAAGACGACAAGGCCATGACACAAGTTTACAGACCAAAAACAAGGCCATACACAACATCCAGACAACCCAACTAAGTTCCAAGCCTCTAAGATCAACACAAATGTCATATGGTCGAGGCAGGGCCCCGGCCGACCCTTCATCTGCATATACCTAAAGACACAACTCGAAACATCAGACTTGATAGCTTCGAAAGAAGCGAAGCTTACCATCCAATAGTTGAATTCAACAAGGTCTTACTGGAGAGGTCTCTCTGGGCCTCTATCTGAACCTATAGCATGAAACGCAGCGCCCCCAACGAAAGGGACGTCAATACGAATGAAATGTAGATCTATTTAAAGCATGGAAAGAAATATGAAAAAGTAAGCCGTAAAATAGGGCATAAGAGGCAACCTAATAATCGGATAACATATAAGCCACTCGGGGCAAATAATGAAACTCTGAAACTGTACTGGAACTTCCATACATACTTTTATGCATACTTGCATACATATTTATGTACATACTTCCTTGCCCTCCTGTTATAGCCCGGGTGTTATTATACTTTTCATGCCCTCCAATTATATCTCGAGGTGTTTATATATAATTTTTTGCCCTCCGGTAATAGTCTGGGGTGTTATTATACTTTCCTTCCCTCCGATTATTGACAGATGTGTTTATATACACTTTCTTGCCCTCCGGTAATAGTCCGAGGTATTTTAGACATCCTTGACCAACCGATTATAACTCGGTAATGTTCATAATATATAAACTATAGTATTAATGTCACATTGGCCTCTAACTCATACGACTCTTCTTTTTGGCTTTTAAACGACTTGCAATCGACTAAACAATAATTGTTTTAGAATTCTTCCTTTTGGAAGAATATGGAACTCAAGAGACTTACTTAACCAGGATATGATATGATACAAGAAGGATTTCCGACAAGGGTCCATCAACCCAAGAGTAGAATATACTTACAAGACAAATTTCTTTTGGATACCGACATGAATGTACATATAGTTTGTGGCCATGCTTTGAAAGGAAGAGATAGTATTACATACATTTTTTGCTTGGCTAACAATAGCTCACGAGTCCCAGTACACTCTATGAATGATAATCTACATTGTATGCTTGATTTGGATCACAATCAAATCAATAAACCAAAAATTGGATCACTACGATATTTTATCGAACACTTAGAGTGCATAAGCTTCATATCATTCTACAATGGAAAATCAACACTATTAGCTCTTCTCATATACTCACAACACAACCACCATAACAAACAACCTTACTTCACAATTTCCAGCCATAGGATACCTTAAGAAACGACTCAACACCGCTCAACAACTACAACACTTCATCAATGGAGTTAAACCTTAGTCTTCCTAGTCACCTTTGTTGATACCCAATTTTTTCTCAAACTATTTTAAAATTTGCATATATACCTTCAACATCACTCTTTATAATAACTAGTATTTTTCCATAATTTTTCATATTTTTATTAAATTCTTTTCCAATTTATTCAGTATTTTTTATATTCAATAATTATTCATAATTGTATCATAAATAATTTCAAAATATTTCAAGCTAAATATATCATTTTTTGATCTTATTAGTATTTAATTATGTCACAAATTAGCCAATTTGGCATTATTTGACCATAATTACAATAAATTTACAATTGTAGCCTAGTTATACATTTTATACTATTTTAATTCAATAATTAGTCTTTTTTATTTTAAACACTAGTTAATTACCTTAATTTCATCTAATTAGAATTAATTTAATTTTATGTAATTATTAGCTATTTTTTATTAATTATTTATCTATTTAAATCGGGTATTTAACAATTAGCCCTTTCCTATTTAAATTATAGCCTAATTTAATTTAACCCCAACCCAATTGAAACCAGCCCAATTACATAACCCAATACCCAAGCCAAAACCTAAATCTACCCAACCCAACGTCTGTGTAATGACCCGACCGGTCGTTTTTCATTATCGGACCCTATTCCCCTAAATGAAACTTCTCATAGCGGCTTTTTATGATTTATGACTTGCGGGAACTGGTGTTCCGGCATTCGGGGGTGTTTAGAGTGCTACAGGAACAATTGGTTCCTTAAGGTTGGCCTTTAAGGCCAAGTTTGACTTCGGTCAACGTTTTGGGTAAACGACCTCGGAATCGAGTTTCGGTCGAGGGAAGCTTTATGGTAATTGTATATAAGTGTGTCAGCACTCGAATCGCAGGTATGATTCGCGATCGAGGGAAGCTTTATGGAAATTGTACATAAACATGTCAGCACCCGAGTCGCATGTATGATTCGCGAGCGGGGGAAGCTTTACATCTATTCAGTGTCTTGATATTTCCTTATGACTCCGGCCGGTTGTCTTATCCTTGTGTACGCTTGGATATTTGGTACTGTTTCCATTGATATTGATTTGACAGATATTTGGGGGGGAAAGGAAAGGGTACATTGTTGCTTATTTTTAGTAGTTTCCTGGATTTCTGTATTTGATAGGTATTTGTTGCTTACAGTCTCACATGTCTACTGCATTTCGTTATATCCTGTTTTGCATTATTACTGTTGGACCTTAGTGAGTGTCATGTCGACCTCTCGTCACTACCTCTTCGAGGTTAGGTGGGATACTCACTGGGTACATATATATTTATGTACTCATGCTGCACTTCTGTACTTAATTGTACAGGTTCTGAGGCCGGTGCTTCTGGTTACCCGACCGGAGCTTGACATATATTCTGGACCTGACTCCACGGTGAGCTGCCTCCCTTGGCGATTCTCAGCAGTTCTATGGAGTTATCTTTTGTTCATTTATGTCTACTTCTCTCAGACAGCAGTACAGTTTGTATAATCTTTTGTATATTCTACTAGTTCTTCTGTTGGCTTGTGACACTAGTTCCTGGCACGCACATAGTAGACTCTTTCTTTTGGGACTGTATATATTGGATCGTGATCATTGTGGCTGTATTTACTTAAGTTGGTTAATGTTTTCGTTTTTATTTAAATGATCTAAGCTTAAAACTTTGGGAATATGTGGGGTTAGTATGTTAAATAAGGAAAATCTCACTAGTAAATAACTGTTGGCTTGCCTGACTCCGGTGTTGGGAACCATCACGACCTGTGTTTGATTTTGGGTCGTGAAAACATGGTATCAGAGCACTAGGTTCACGTAAGTCTCACGCGTCATAAGCAGACCCAGTAGAGTCTTGCGGATCGGTACGGAGACGTCTGTACTTATCTTCAGGAGGCTACAGGGTGTTAGGAAAACTCTCTTTGTTTATATTCTATCATGCAATCGGTGATGTACTTAAACTCATTCCTCTATTGTCTAACAGATGGTGAGGACACGCGCATCCGATGTTCCTGATCCGGGAGATGCCGCAATCCCCGCCGCTCGAGGTCGTAGTAGAAGCAGGGGAAGGGCACCGGCCCGAGGTAGGGGACGAGGGTGTCCCAGAGCTATTCCAGTTACACCACCAGAGGACCCTATTATAGAGGAACAGGATGAGGTTCCTCCAGTAGATCCTGCACAAGTAGACTTTATGACGGCGTCGGGCTTCCAGGCAGTCATGGGCCGTATGATAAGATTTATGGACACTATGTCCCAGACTTGTTTATTTTCAGCAGATCCTGCCACTTCTCAGGCGGGAGGGGAGCCCAGACCCCTACTGCCCAGGCCGCAGGACCGACAACAACATTACATCACACCCCGGGTACACTTCCCATGGGTGGTACCCAGTCTATAGTAGTAGCTCCGGAGCCCAGACCAGCTGCGGATTGAAATTAGCAGAAGATGTTAGACAGATGGACTCGATTGCACCCTCCAGTCTTCGGGGGTGAGCGAGGTGAGGATGCCCAGGACTTCATTGATATATGCAGGGATAGACTGCACAACATGGGGATCCTAGCGTCACATGGAGTGGATGTCACCACATTACAGTTAGAGGGTAGAGCTCGCAAGGTGGTGGCAGTCTTATGTTCTCAGCAGGCCAGCAGATTCTCCTACTGTGACTTGGGAGCAGCTTACACAGATGTTCTTGGACAGATATATTCCACCCTCTGATAGGGAAGAGTTGCGGGGTCAATTTGAGCGGTTAGAGCAGGGGCAGATGTCCGTGACAGATTATGAGGCTAGATTTTCAGAGTTGTCACGCCATGCATTTATGATATTACCCACCGACGCTGAGAGAGTGCGGAATTTTGTAGCAGGGTTGCATCCAGGTATTAGATCCACCATGGCTCGATAGGTAGAGATGGGTACTCCTTATCAGCTCATAGTGGAGATTGCTCGCAGGATCAAGGGTTATCGGTTGAGGAGCGGGGTCAACGGGATAAGAGGGCTAGGTTCTCAGGAGATTTCAGGGATGCCCCAGATAGGAGCAGAGGTCGCTTTGAGGGTGGTAAGCCCAGCAGGACTTCTTATTCAGCACCTTCACCACCTCTCTGAGGTGTCCCAGTTAGGCCCCAGTCCAGTGCCATGCCAGAGCGCTCCTACCGTCCTCCAGCTATTCAGAGTTCTCCTAGTGGTTACTCCAGTCGCCAGAGATCCTCCAGTTCCTATTTCAGTGATATGCCTGAGGGTTCATATCGCTCTCCGGCCATTCAGGATTCTTCTTCTTCGGGACAGCAGGATATGTTACTTGTGAGATGTTACGAGTGCGGGGATCAGGGCCATGTGAGAGGGCTTGTCCCAGGTTTCGGGGAAAGACAGTGCAACAGGGTTATCAGTCGATGAGTTCAGCACCAGTAGTCTAGCCACCTAGAGGTGGAGGAAAGGTCGGCAGGGGTCTTCCTAGAGGTGTAGGCCAGTCAGGGGGAGGTCAGGGAGCTCCTGTTCACTCTGGTGGATCCCAGTCTTCCAGTACTCCAGCCAGAATCTATGCTATTCCGACCAGATCAGATGCACTGGCCTCAGACACCGTGATCACAGGTATTATCTCAGTATGTGGTAGAGAGGCTTCATTATTGTTTGATACAGGATCCACTTATTCATATTCTTCAGCCCTATTTTCTCCTTTTCTGGATATTTCTCGTGAGTCCTTGGGTTCACCTATTTATGTGTCCACTCTCATGGGCGAATCTGTGGTTGTAGACCAGATTTGTCGGTCCTGTGTGGTTTCATTTTGTGGGTTCGAGACTCGAGCGGATCTCTTACTGATCGACATGGTTGATTTCGAGATTATTATAGGCATGGATTGGCTATCTCCTTATCATGTCGTGCTGGATTTCCATGCCAAGACAGTTACCTTAGCCTTGCCCGAGTCACCTAGGCTGGAGTGGAGAGGTTCCTCAGTTAGTACAGCCAGCCGGGTTATTTCATTCTTGAAGGCTCGACATATGTTCGAGAAGGGTTGTCTGGCCTATTTTTCTTATATGCGGGACACCACCGTCGAGTCTCCGACGATTGATTCGATCCAGTTGTTCGAGAGTTTGCTGATGTATTTCCTTCGGATCTTCCGGGCATGCCTCCGACCGTGATATTGATTTCTGCATTGATTTAGCTCCAGACACCCAGCCTATATCTATTCCTCCGTACCGTATGGCTCCGAAAGAGTTGAAGGAGTTGAAGGAGCAGCTTGAGGAGTTGTTAGCTAAGGGGTTCATCAGACCGAGTGTATCACCGTGGGGTGCTCCAGTTTTATCTGTGAAGAAGAAGGATGGGTCTATGCAGATGTGTATTGATTACCGCCAGTTGAACAAGGTTACCATTAAGAAAAGTTTCCCTTGCCGCGCATCGATGATTTGTTTGACCAGTTACAGGGTGCTCGTGTGTTTTCTAAATTTGAGATTGGGGTATCATCAGTTGAGGATTCGGGCTTCAGATGTTCCCAAGACTGCTTTTCGTACGAGATATGGCCATTATGAGTTCCTGGTGATGTCCTTTGGCTTGACTAATGCCCCAGCAGCATTCATGGACTTGATGAATAGGGTGTTCAGGACGTATATTGATTCCTTTGTCATTGTCTTCATTTATGACATTTTGGTTTACTCACGTAGCCTGGGGGAGCACGAGCAGCATTTGAGAGTCGTGCTCCAGACTTTGTGAGAACAGAAGTTATATGCTAAGTTCTCCAAGTGTGAGTTCTGGTTGGATTCTGTGGCATTTTTGGGGCACGTGGTGTCCGGAGAGGGTATCAAGGTTGATCCTCAGAAGATCGAGGCAGTTCAGAGTTGGTCGCGTCCTACTTCAGCTACAGAGATCAGGAGCTTTTTGGGCCTAGCAGGCTATTATCGCTGATTTGTGGAGGGTTTCTCTTCTATTGCAGCTCCATTGACTAGATTGACTCAGAATAATGCCCCTTTTAGATGGTCTAGCGAGTGCGAGGTGAGCTTTCAGAAGCTCAAGACAGTATTGACCTCAGCACCAGTTCTAGTATTGCCTTCTGGTTCTTGGATGTACACAATATATTGCGACGCTNCGCCAGCTGAAGGTTCATGATAAGAATTACCCTGTGCACGATTTGGAGTTGGCGGCGATTGTTCACGCTCTTAAGATTTGGAGGCACTACTTGTATGGAGTGTCTTGTGAGGTTTATACAGACCACCGTAGCTTGCAGCACTTGTGCAAGCAGAAGGATCTCAATTTGAGTCAGCGCAGATGGCTTGAGTTGTTGAAAGATTATGATATCACCATTATTTATCACCCCGGCAAGGCAAATGTGGTAGCAGATGCTTTGAGCAGGAAGACGGAGAGTAGGGGTATCTTGGCTTATATTGCAGCAGAGGAGAGACCTCTAACCTTGTAAGTTCAGTCCCTGGCCAATCGCCTAATGAGGTTATTCCTTTTAGAGCCTCATCGAGTTTTAGCACATGTGGTTGCTCAGTCTTCGTTATTGAGTGAGATTAAGGCCCGACAATTCTATGATCCGTGCTTAGCAGAGCTTCGGGAGACAGTGGTTCAGGGTAGGGCCAAGGAGGCTACTATTAGCGAGGATGGTGTTCTGAGACTTCAGGGCCGTTTATGTGTTCCTAATGTTGATGGCCTGAGGGAGAGGATTCTAAAAGAGGCACACAGCTCTCGGTATTCTATTCATCCTGGTGCTACGAAGATGTATCGTGACTGGAAGCAGCATTTTTGGTGGAGCCGGATGAAGAAGGACATTTTGGAGTATGTGACTAGGTGTTTTAATTGCCAGCAGGTGAAATGTGAGCACCAGAGACCAGGAGGCCTACTTCAGCAGATGCCCATTCCTGAGTGGAAATGGGAGCGCATCGCTATGGACTTCGTGGTTGGGTTGCCTCGGACTTTGCGTAAGGTGGACGCGGTTTGGGTCGTTGTGGATAGATTGACCAAATCAGCACATTTCATTCCAGTAGCTACTACATATACTCCTGAGAGGTTGGCCCAGATCTACATTCGGGAGATAGTCCTGTTGCATGGTGTGCCGGTGTCCATTGTATCAGATCGAGGTCCTCAGTTCACCTCGCACTTCCGTAGAGCATTGCATAGTGAGATGGGCACCCAGATAGACCTCAGCACAACATTTCACCCTCAGACTGATGGTCAGTCGGAGCATACAGTTCATATATTGGAGGACATGCTCAGGGCATGTGTGATTGACTTCGGAGGTCAGTGGGACCAGTTCTTGCCTTTGTCCGAGTTTGCTTACAATAATAGTTATCAGTCCAGCATTGAGATGGCACCATTTGAGGCTTTGTATGGTCGGCGATACCGTTCTCCTATCGGGTGGTTTGAGCCTGGCGAGGCTAAGTTATATGGCACCGACCTGGTGAGGGATGCCTTGGAGAAGGTGAAGTTGATTTAGGAGACGCTCCGTACAGCACAGTCCAGACAGAAGAGTTACGCGGATCAGAGGGCGCGTGATGTATCGTTTATGGAGGGAGAAAGGGTCATGTTGAAAGTCTCGCCTATGAAGAGTATTATGAGGTTTGGGGAGAAGGGCAAGCTGAGCCCGAGGATTATAGGTCCATTCGAGGTGTTGAGGCGAGTTGGGGAGGTTGCTTATGAGCTGGCCTTGCCTCCCAGTTTATCAGGAGTTCATCCAGTTTTTCATGTATCCATGCTCTAGAGGTACCACGCCGACTTCTCTCACATGGTTGATTTCAGCACTATTCGGTTGAATGAGAGATTGGGCTACGAGGAGGAGCCATTTGCTATTATTGATAGACATGACCACCAGTTGAGATCCAAGAGAGTTTCTGCCGTAAAGGTCCGGTGGAAGGGCCATCCAGTTGAGGAGGCGACCTGGGAGTCCGAGGAGGACGCGGAGCAGATATCCACACATATTCAGCACTTCAGGTATGATTCTAGACCCGTTCGAGGACGAACGTTTGTTTAAGAGGTGGAGAATTTAACGACCCGACCGGTCGTTTTGCGTTATCGGACCCTGTTCCCCTAAATGAAACTTTCCATAATGGCTTTTTATGATTTATGACTTGCGGTAACTGGTGGTCCGGGATTCGGAGGTGTTTAGAGTGCTACAAGAACAATTGGTTCCTTAAGGTTGGCCTTTAAGGACAAGTTTGACTTCGGTCAATATTTTGGATAATCGACCTCGGAATCGAGTTTCGTCGGTTCCGGTAGCTTCGGGTGATGGTTTTGGACCTGGGCGTATGTTCGGAATTAGTTTCTGATGACCCAGGAGCGTTTCGGCTCCCAATATTGAAATAAGAAGTTCCTTAAGTTCCTATTGTGGTTTTGGACGTGTTTTTGTATTATCGAGGTCCGAATGGAATTCCGAGACCGGGAATAGTTTCGTTATGTCATTTATGACTTGCCTACAAAATTTGGTGTCATTCCGAGTAGTGTAGGTCGGTTCGGCGCATTGTTAGCGAAGTATAGAAAACTTAAAGTTTCTAAGTTTGGTTCTTGGGGTTTTGAGGTGTAATTTTGAGTTTTAGCGTTGTTTTGGGTGTTCCGAAGGCTTCGAGCGAGCCCGTATTATGATTTGGGACTTGTTGGTATATTTGGACGAGGGGCTCGGGTGGGCCCAGGGGCCTCCCGGGCACCCAACGGGGCTAAAAAACCAGCTAAAATAGCTGCTAGTGCACCTGATCTGGTGTGACCGAAGGTGTGGTTGCCCTGTCGCAGGTGCCACCCCCAGTTTAAGTACCCCTTTCTTGCAGGTGCGGACAAAATTTTGCAGGAGCAGAACCGCTAGTATAGTCAACCCTCTGCAGGTGGGAACCCAGCCCTTCCCGTCCAGTTCCGCAGGTGCGAGACCGCATGTGTGGTCCCCGAGCCGCAGGTGCGGAATCCCTGTAGGCCAGGCAGTATATTAATCTTTGAAACTCGGAATTTCACCCCCATGCATTCATTTTCCTCCACCATTAGAGTCTTGTGAGCTTAGGGAAAGAGGTTCCACGACCTAACTACTAAAGAGGTAAGTAAATTCTACTCTAAGACTAGTTTCAAACATGAATTACTAGTTAAACTCTCTACTAAATCATTGAAAAATCAAGAATTGGGTAGTAATTTAGGGTTCTTGAGAAATTGGTGAATTACCCATTTATTGCTATAAATTCAAGTAGAAATCGTATATTAACGATCCTTAGGCTTCGGGTGAGCGATTCCTTCGAGAATTTTCGAAAATTGATCGTGCGGGCCCGGGGTTGAATTTTGGGAATTCTTCAAGAATGTTGATCTACTGAATAAATAGGATAATTACCCTACTTTGAGCATGCATTGATGTCATTGTACCATATTTGACTAGTTGCGAGTCCTCGGGTGTAGAGTTCGGAGTTCGGGCGCATCCTTGGTACGCCGGGTAGATTCGGTACGAGGTGAGTCTCCTTTCTAACCTTGTAAGAGGGAATTGTCCCCTTAGGTGTTATATGTGTTGTGTGTAGTTGTTTTGGGGGCTACGTGCGTACTAAGTGACGAGAGTCCGTACGTAGCGACTATCATGCTATGTCGGGTAGTTTTAGGTCTCACAAGCATGTCTCTATGTGCCTTATATGTATCTTGGGTGTTCTTTGAGCTGCCTATTGCTTTTGAATTGATATGGAAATGTGGAAACTTACACTTGAACTCCCCCTTGATTAATCCCTGTTACAGGTATAGCCCCTACTCAGTTATTGATATTTCGGTATATATATATATATATATATATATATATATATATATATATATATATATATATATATATATATATATATGTACGTATGAGATTCAGCACTCGAATCGCAGGTATGATTCGCAATCGAGGGAAGCTTTATGATAAATCGGTATAAGTGCGTCAGCACTCGAATCGTAGGTATGATGCGCGGTCGAGGAAAGCTTTATGGTAATTGTATATAAGTGTGTCAGCACTCGAATCGCAGGTATGATTCGCGATCGAGGGAAGCTTTATGGAAATTGTACATAAATGTGTCAGCACCCGAGTCGCAGGTATGATTCGCGAGCGGGGGAAGCTTTACGTCTATTCAGTGTCTAGATATTTCCTTATGACTTCAGACGGTTGTATTACCCTTATGTGCGCTTGGCTATTTGGTACTGTTTCCATTGATATTGACTTGACAGATATTTGGGGGGAAAAGGAAAAGGTACATTGTTGCTTATTTTCTGTAGTTTCCTGGATTTCTGTATTTGATAGGTATCTGTTTCTTACTGTCTCACATGTCTACTGCATTTCGTTATATCTAGTTTTGCATTATTACTGTTGGACCTTAGTGTGTCATGTCGACCTCCCGTCACTACCTCTTCGAGGTTAGGCGGGATACTCACTGGGTACATATATATTTATGTACTCATGCTGCACTTCTGTACTTAATTGTACAGGTTCTAAGGCTGGTGCTTCTGGTTACCCAACCGGAGCTTGACGTATATTCTGGAACTGACTCCATGGTGAGCTGCCTCACTTGGCGATTCTCAGCAGTTCTATGGAGTTATATTTTTTTCATTTATGTCTACTTCTCTCAGACAGCAGTACAGTTTGTATAATCTTTTGTATATTCTACTAGTTCGTCTGTTGACTTGTGACACTAGTTCCTGGCACGCGCATAGTAGTTGCTTTCTTTTGGGACTGTATATATTGGATCATGATCATTGTGGTTGTATTTACTTAAGTTGGTTAATGTTTTCATTTTTATTTAAATGATCTAACCTTAAAACTTTGGGAATATGTGGGGTTAGTATGTTAAATAAGGAAAATCTCACTAGTAAATAATTGTTGGCTTGCCTGACTCCGGTGTTGGGCTCCATCACGACCTGTGTTGGATTTTGGGTCGTGACAGTCTGAGTGAATCCTGGCCGTTAATCAATCTTTATCAACGGCCCAAAAATACCCCTTCCTTAATTAACCCCTAACGACTACCCCATCCCCTCATTCACTCACCTCTCATTCATCTATCTACTCTCTCTCTCTCTCTATCTCTGGTTCTCTCTAGAACCCCCTTGTCTCCTCTTCTCCGATGAAGTCTGTTCATCTCCTCCGACTACCCCCCCTCCCCCCCGGTAGTTATGTCCTCTCATCATCTCGGGGCCCCTTTTTCACCCCATGTCGGTTTGATGCTATCCTGAGGCCCTCAGGTGAACCTGGAGCAGTTCAACTCCTCCCATGGTCCCTCATGCCATTTTCCATCCACCTCCGGCCGTCTGAGTAAGATCCATGACTTTTCCGGCTAAAAGCCGGTGATATCCTTAAGGTTTTCTTGTTTCTCTGGGTTCTCTGAAACCCTAACTCCTAATATTTTCTGTTTTCTTTTAGATTTGTCTAAGATTTGTGTATGACATGAAGCTTTGACATGTTTCCTTCAAAAAACCTTCATATTTCTAAACAATCTTTCATTTCAAAATTAGGGTTTCATAACCCCTCTTTCAAAAAATGACTTTTCTTCCGCTTTTGATATCATTCTGTGTTTCTTTCTATGACTCAATGATTTATTCGAAGTTTTCTTTTCATTTTAACTTATTTTATTAAAACCCTAGTTTTTCCTAAATTTTAAGTCTATCTGTGACTGATATGTTCGTTTAAGTGCATAAACTCCTATTTCTCGTAAATGTTTAAGTTCTCTGTGATTTTACCCTGTTTTCCTCATTAGGGTTTCTGATTATGTTCTCATCTTCTTGTATCATGTTCGTCCTGTTTAATCCCTTAGTGTTACTGCTTTGTCTCTAAACCTGTGTGATTTTGCTACTATAGTCACTAGGGTTTTGACTCTTTAATTCTCCCTGCTCGTTTAATTGTGTGCTATCCTCGAATCCCTGACTCTGTGTGATTCTTTACCTTGCTATGCTTTTGCTTGCCTATTATTTTCCTAGTTGATTTTTTGTTCCTGTTCGAATCCCTAACTCTCTGCAACTTTACTTCGTTTGCACCCCTTGATTCCTTGAAATTTGAAAAGCTCTACTAATTTCTTATGAGATGTTCTTACTGACTTCCGACTTTATTTTCTTACCTTGTTACATAATTTATTGGTTGTTAAGTGATTATTATTTCCTTAATTGATATCTTTTGAACCTAGTCCTAATTGCTTACTTGAATTAGGTTGAAATTGTTTCCTTATATGCATAAGCACTTTCCTTAATTATTTTTTACCTACTAGCCGTTTGGGTTTAACCCCTTCAATTAAGGGATACCTAATTACCTTATATACTTAAACTGTCTGAATATTCCTTTAAGCTAGACATGGCCTCTTTCGTTATTGTGTTACCCACCGTTTGAATAATTCCCTTAATTATGGGGATACTCGTACTGATTGCGTACTGATTGATACTCAGTCCCACAATCACTGGTTAATTCTGATTTTTTACCTTATTTTCCACCAAAATTTCAAGCTATATATATATATATATATATATACTTTATTCATTCATTAGCACAACACACACGAACTAATTTGTTCAACTCTCTCTCTCACAACTAAAACTTGCTCTCTATTCTCTCTTCTACGCTACTTGCTACTATTCTAAGTTAGCCGGCTGCAAGTCAAGGCTAACTATTGTGCCTCTCCTATTTCTGCTTTGTGTTTCTTCTTTCTTCACTTCACTGTAAGTTCTAATTCAAATTTCAATCCTCAAACCAACATGTTTCTATTACTGTTGCAATTTATTGTGTTTCTAATCTGCTTCTATTTATATTCTATTGTTCAGCATGTAACTAAGATCCTGAATCCCCTCTACCTGTTAAGTTATGCTCTATTTGTCATAACCAGCATGTCTTTATGTACTTGATACATGTTCTATGGAATCTTCATGCCTATGTTTGGTACAGTAGTTTGATTAGGGTAAATCCTACTGTCTTGAACTATTTAGTCATGTTATGATCGTATAATCCTATACCCTACTGTATCCCCCAATCCCCTGAATCCATAGGAACTTCTAATTGTGTACTGCCTACTACATGTTTGCCCTCACATGCTCTGTATTTGTCCCTCAAATCCCATTACCCCTGCTTGTGATTGTTGGACTATTCTTGGTCCTTTGTGTGATGTTGAACTTATTGGTGTAAAACTATTCAAATCAAGTTTCCCTTTTCAAAATTGTTTTCTTACTTAACCTTTTCAAAACTATGTCAAGCACTCCCACATATACTCTTAGAAGTCTAGGTTCTGCCCCCTCTGTGTGAGCATTGCCTTGGGACCCTTCAGCTCCCTCTGAACTTTGACACACAGAGGCTGGCCATTCCATACTGTACTTACTCTATCTTGGCTATGAAATCTGGGTGTGAGCACTTCCCGGGATACCTTGAGGTCCTTAGGGAACTCGGACACACCTGGATTGTGAAAAGGTTGTGAAACAACACTTGGCATTGAGGACCTAGAGATTTAGGCCTATTATGAAGGCTCCCTATAGTTAACTTCTTGTTTTCTTATTTCTAGTTATGTAATTTATACAAATGGTCTGTAATAACTATTTGTAAACAACTATTGGGGATGGATAGTGCAAAGGGAAAAGGTAGTTATGCATGTTATAAATATTAAAGGGTAGAAACCATGCTATTAGGTTTGCATTCCTTATTTGCGCAATAGAATCATGTTTAGGATAAATCATATCATGCAATCATGCTATTTGGGCTTTATGAACACTGTTTCAGCATCTTGTTTCAGTACTATCATTCATCACTTAGAAAGATTTTGTGATAGGGTAAATAATGTTAATTATTGGTATCTTCTGCAATCATGTTTCATATTGCTATGCGCACTTAGAGATCTTGTTTAGGATAAACAACACTAAAATAAACTGCCACTCTTGCATATTCTGAAATCGTGCTTAATGCTGTAATTATTGTGCATTTAGAAATCCTGCTTAGGATTCTATATTCAGCATCCCTACCTGTGCATTAGATACCATGTCTTAGGATTTCATACATACTCTCTTAACAACACCTAGTCTAACTACTGCTGCATGTTATTTTACATCTAGGCAAGTCTTAGGTAATCAGCCATAAAGAAACAAAACTAGAATTGTCCTTTGTGATTAGTGTTCAACTGTCAGCATGCTTAAAACCAGTAGGCTAGCCTGATTAAGACTTCCTCTCTGAGTTATGCAATAAATCTCTCTTTGTGTTATCACTTAGATACCATGCTTAGGATCTGAACCTGAATATGGACCTTAGTTGTGTATGAGACATGTTGTTTATGTGTACTGTGTGTGGAGGAATACTAGAGCATTTATCTTCTTTCTATGCTTTCCCTTTATCTGCAGACCTACTTGTTTATTATATGTCGCCTTAGCATTTTCACCTTTAAAACATGAGGGTCTGCCTAGAACCTCCTTTAGGATAGGAGTCCTAATTTCCTCCGGGACTGATAGGAA
>ML334111.1:0-15066 GCA_005239505.1 Nicotiana paniculata
TGAAAGAGCGACAACACGAGGATCCTGAGCTTATAAAACTGAGGGAAAGTATTCCACAGCAGTAACAACCTTTATTTGAGCTAACTGGAGATGGAGTCCTTAGATACCAGGGCCTCTTATGTGTACCGACAGTCGGAGATCTCCGCACCAAGATTCTTTTGGAGGCCCATTATTCTAGATATGCAGTTCACCCCGGAGCGACAAAGATGTATCGGGACCTTCGACAGATCTATTGGTGGAATGGAATGAAAAAAGATATCGCGGAGATGATAGCCCAATGTCCTAACTNTTCCGTTATGGAAATGGGACATGATAAATATGGATTTCATCACTGGTTTGCCCCGCACTCCACGGAGGTATGATTCTATTTAGGTAATTATTGATAGGCTTACAAAATCTTCTCATTTCCTGCCAGTCAGGACGACATATTCAGCCGAGGATTATGCCAAGCTTTACATTCGAGAGATTGTTCGCCTTCACGGAGTACCATTATCTATTATCTCTGATCGAGGGGCTCAATTTACAGCACATTTTTGGAAATCTTTTCAGAAGGGTCTAGGCACGCAGGTAAATCTTAGCACCGCTTTTCATCCGCAAACGGATGGACAGGCAGAGCGTACTATTCAGATAGTTGAGGATATGTTACGTGCCTGCGTGCTAGATTTTAAAGGAAGTTGGGATGATCATCTACCTCTTATTGAGTTCGCTTATAATAACATCTTCCAAGCTAGTATTCAGATGGCTCCTTACGAAGCACTATACGGGCGAAAGTGTAGGTCACCGATCGGTTGGTTCGAGGTCGGGGAAGAAGAGTTGCTAGGTCCTAATTTAGTCCAGCAAGCAATGGAAAAGGTAAAACTTATTAGAGATCGGCTGCGTACAACACAAAGTCGGCAGAAGTCTTATGCAGATGTTCGACGACGAGACTTAGAGTTTAATGTAGAAGATTGGATTTTCCTGAAAGTATCGCCTATGAAGGGGGTCATGCGATTTGGAAATAAGGGGAAGCTCAGCCCCAGGTATGTTGGACCGTATAAGATTATTCAGAGGATTGGTAGGGTGGCGTACGAGCTTGATTTGCCTTCAGAATTGGAAGCAGTCCATCCTGTGTTTCATGTATCTATGTTGCGGAAGTGCATTGGAGATCCTTCACGTATTACGCCTATTGAGGATATTCACATTGATGAAGACTTATCTTATGCAGAGGTACCAGTAGCTATTTTAGATCGGCAGGTAAGAAAGATTCGAACTAAAGAAGTGGCTTCCGTGAAAGTGTTATGGCGAAATAACAACATCGAGGAAATGACCTGGGAAGCTGAGGAGGAAATGAGGAAGAAGTACCCCCACCTATTTATGACTTAAGGTGAGTTGAATTTAAATAATTGGCAATTATTTCTTATAGAAACTTAATTGGATTTTAAATGACTTGAAAGTGCAATTTAAATTTCTTCTTGCGATATAGCTATACGAAGCCTAGTAATTGGAATCTTCAGAATTTGATTTATGCTTTGAAAATGTAACAAATATAGCCTCACAAATAACGTATTAGCGGAAAAGAAATGAAACCAAGGAATTGACTTGACCCATTCGCGGACGAATGTTCTTAAGGGGGGGAGACTGTGAGACCCCATGTGTTTTTTTTTTTTCTTCTCTTACGTAATATACGTAATGTGGCGTTGTTATATAAGGTATATATGATTGGGTATAGCACATTGAGAGAACAAGACTGAAAATGTGTGGTAATATCAAGGAACAAAACTAAATCTTTAGGTCAAAGGAATCCCTTAAACAAAGGTTCGTGGTTAAAGAAATGACTCGGGTTGCACCCCGCGCGTTCGGAAGGTTTAAGTTAACTTGCACCTGTGGGATAAGAATAAGAGTTTCTAATATGCTAAGAATAATATTTTAGGAGTTATTATAATATCACACTGGTCACATGTTAAGTTTTGGAGTCAAGCAAGTTGCGAAATAAAGGTCGGAAAAAGTTATCGTAAATTTCTCTAATAAATTTTCTAAACTTTGGGTCAAATGTATCAGATCATTTATCCCAATATATTAATATTTATGGGACCCAAGAACTACCTAATCGAAGGTCTATGAGTCTAGTTCGCAACCAAAAAAACCTCACATCAAACCGACATCGGAGAAAGAAGTTATGACTGTTTTACCACGGACTGTCCGGGCTGAAACCGGGTCGGGTCAAACAAGTAGTATAAGTCGGAAAATCCGACGTTAAGACCCCAAAACATTTCATCTTCGTCCCAAAACAGTGAGAAAGCTGAAGAGAGGGTTCCATGGTGTTCTTGAGTGACTAAGGTGCGTTTTTAACGATTTCTCTCGTTAAAGTTTGCCCCCATGCCTAGAAACGCAATCTCTACGCTTTGCAATCGTTTCCCCCTTCTATTAGCTGTGTTTGGAGATATTTTTGGAAGATAGGAATTTGTTGTTCTTGCTGGTTCTTCATACTTTATACTTGGTTTGCCAAGGTAATCATCTTGGGACTCTTTTATGATCGTTTTTACAAAGTTCTACGGATGTTTCGTCAAGTTAGGGTCATATGGCAAATCTGTCAATTTAAACTCAATTATGAACTGTTTATAGGTGCGTATAAGCTGCATATATATAGTGTTTGCGAAGCTTAGGACGTAAGCAACAACATTCGTGAAGGAACTACCGGCATTTGGACGTTCGTTGGAAAGGTATGTTAAGGCTAAGCTCCATCCTTCCTTTTAGCACGAATTCTGGAAAATTCCTAAGACGCCAAATGTGGTATTTTACTATTCTATTGCTAGGAAGACCTTCTGAGAAAGGCATTGGGATCGTAGCTGAAGTATTTTCATGATGTTAGTAGGTTAATATTCCACTCGTTCGGTTAAATAGGGTATTCGACATCTATATATGTCATTTTGTCGGCTTTCTTAACTATATGTCCATATATATGAATTCTTATTCGTCTTTGGGTTGTGTGACTTAAAAATAAAGGCATTTAGTATTTGCGATCAGTCATTCTTCCTTGTTAAAGTGTATTTTAAAAATCTCTAAAGTGATACTCGATTTCTAAAAAAATCTCAAATATAATTTTTATGTTTAAACTACTAAAATACTTGATTTTTGAGATACTTTCTTTTACTAATTATCAAGAAATCAGGTATAAGGACTAAGTGAAGCACCTTAAGCTTTTTATGAACATCTTCAGAGTTAAGTTATATTTCTAAAAGTCGAGTTATGTTTTCAAGCTTATTCAAAAAACATATGAGGTTCCACGAGACATTTGTATGCGATACGAAGGTGATTTTGGGATTATGAGAACAAGAGTACCAATGAGCCAAGATTGGCTAAGTTTTTGTTATGGCCTATTATGTGCATTCAAAGTTCATATCATACATGGTATATTATGCATGGACTTCGAGCTATAATCGGAGGTAAGGGGCCTATTTGCCCGAAAGACTATATATATTGTACAGATGGCCACAGGTTGGCAATATGATACCGGTTAGCTACCGGGAGAGACCGCCATTGCTAGCATTTGGTTGGGTATGTCATGCATTTGCATCAATATATATGTATTCATGACATACGATTACACGAGCACACCATGCATAGTTGATTACTATGAGGTAGGATGTTGGCCATGGAGGCTATCAGAGTTTCAGTGTCAGGTGGTATCTTTATTACCCTTTTTACATCAGCTATGTATGATTCTACTTTCTGCCTTACATACCAGTACATTTTAATTCGTACTGATGTCCCGTTTCCTGGGGACACTGCATTTTTGTTTCATGCGTGCAGGTCCAGGTAGGGACTCTGATCGACCCCTTCGCTAGGATATCGGGGTTCAACTGTGAGTTGGTAAGCTCCACCTCTTCCTGGAGCTTTCGTAGGATGGTTTATTTTGTTGTACAGTTTGGATATAGTCGGGGCCTTGTCCCGACAGTGCTTATGACACTCTTAGAGGCTATTGTGGACACAGTATTCTGGGTTTCTTTTTGCAGCTTTCAGTCTCCAGCCCATAGGCTTGGCATGTATATATATGTGTGTAGGCATGTATGTCTTCAGTCGCGGCCTCGTCGGCCAGCTAGTACTTTATTATTTTGGCTTGTCTACCTTTGTTTATATGGCTTATTGTTATTCAGGTCATGACCTTAACGGTCCAGGCTTAGTATTTCAGATGTTGTGATGCCCGATCATTTGGGCCCCCAGTTTAGTTAGCTAGTATGTTTAGTGGCTAACTCGATCGAATACAGTATCGAGTGCCAGTCGTGCCTCCCCTAGTTTGGGGCGTCACATTTTCCCTTACTTGTAGGCTTCGATGCTACACCGCGAAACCTTTGTCAAAGTTCGAGAGGAGCACAAGGCCGAAGTTCGGAACCTTACTGAGAAAAGCGATACTTATAGGCTCCTCAGTGAAAGACTCCAGGCCGATTTGGTTACAGCTCGGGATGACCAAACTGACATGGCCGAACAGGTATTCTGAATGCTTCATGATAGTGAAGCCGAGTTAGAGATAACAACTAATGACCCAATTATGTAGATCTGACAAAGGCTCGAGAAGATCGATCAGCTAAGCAAGCAGGTGGATGGTGTACGGGCCGAGGCTGAGGCTTTCAAGGGAAGCATGGATATTTTGGCCGCGAAGAAAGAGTTATCCAAGCACAGTTGGATTCAGCCATGACTCAGCTTCGAGCTGCAAAAGACAAACTCGGTGCAGACCGAGAGATCAAATAGCTTCAGTCTAAGCTGGATTCAGCCGCCAACAAGCTCGAGGAGGCTAATAGCCTGTTTGGCTAAGCTGGAGAAATCAGCTTATTTTGAGAAGTATTTTTTCTAGAAGTGCTTTTGAAAAAAGTAATTTTGGAGAGAAGCAGTTTGTGTTTGTCTAATCACTCTGAAAAGTACTTTTGAGCAATATTTTGTGTTTGGCCAAGCTTTTCAAAAAGTGCTTTTAAGTATCAAATTACGAATAAGGACATGATAGATTTACTTAATAGTTAATATTATAAGTAAATAAATAATCTTAAAAATTTTCTATTAGAGGCAATAATTAAATCTTTTCATTTTATTTAAGTAAAATATGAAAATAAAATTTAAAAGTACTTAATTATCTTAATAGAAGTTAACTATATTAAAAACCATTCAACAAATATAAAAGCATTTACCCCTAAAGTCACTATACATTAGAAAGTTATCCTAAAAATAATAAGAAATATTTATAAATTAATATCCTAAGTATTAGGTTTAATGGTTATTTTGGTATATACTATATTTTGTAAGGGTATATTTGGTAAGAAGAAAAGTCAAAACTGCTTCTGCTTTTGCTTTTGGGAAGAAGCTACTTTTTTATGCTTCTCAGAAACTGCTTCTGCTTCTTCCCAAAAGCACTTTTTTCCCCCAAAAAGCTTGGCCAAACACCTCAAGTTAGGGAAAAAATGTGTTTTTGAGAAGAAAAAAAAACACTTTTGTCCTCTTGAGAAGCTTGGCCAAACAGGCTATAAGTCTTAGGTGGCCGAGGACGGCATTAAGGCTGATGAAAAGGTGGCCCAATTCAAAATCAACATCGAGGCCATCCAAACCAAAGCTAGGAGCATGATAGATCATGCAAAGTGGCGATATCGGAGGGAAGCCCTCGAGGATGCACAAGCCCGAGACTTCAATGTTGCGACCGAGATCGATAATGCCCGAGTAGAATAAAATCGGGCTCGGAAGCTGGCCTTCCTTGAGGATGACTCTGATAGCCTCAGTGAGTTTGAAGACGAAGAAGATCTTGAGGACGGAGATATTGCGTCCAATGGAGACCAAGACTCTTAGGACTTAGTATATTTTTGTTCTTTTCTTTTTGTACTTTTTTCTGGGGCCGTTGTAAAAATTTTGTACTTGGCCGATTTGGCCCTTGTAAGGAAGACTTATTTTGTATATGAATATAAGGATTTTCTTTTCCCTTTCGGATTTTCAGTCTTTACTTCTTTTTTTGCTTTGTAATTTGTAATCAAAAATGCCTTAGCATGAGATAAGAGGGAATTGTTTGAGACTCCGAACAACCTTTGCATTCGTTAGAGTTTTTGGGGCTCGATATTATCGAAGCCTTTTATGACTTTGCCGGGGGTAGCCTTTTTAAAACCGGTTATGAAAGAATTTGAAGCCTATTTTGTTACAGAATTCGGAAGTCTCCGAGCCATTTTAATTTGGCCGTAGCCTTTTAGTACGGGATCTGCCCATTGGGCTTGTTTCCCATTTTGTTCGGTCTTGCGCGAGATAATAGTCCCCGAGTAGGGTGGTCGTGGTCTTTAGAGATTAGGGAACTGCCTATTAGGTCTTTTGTCCCCAAGGTCCGATAACTCAAGATTTTTTAGCTGAACGATAGTCCCCGAATGAGTATGTGTGTGGCCTTTAAAATTTGAGGGTTGCCTAAAAAGTCTTATGCCCTCGATGCTCAATAGTTCGATCTGTTCAAATTTATTTTTTCGGAAGGCAGTCCCCGAGTGTGGGGATGATTATCCGAACATTGATTATGATCGGCCCTTGAGCTTGTTTCCATAATAGATCGAAAGTACGAAATTGTAAAGTAGAAAAACTTTTTCTAAGATATGAGATAATGGCAAGGAAAAATACTTCTCTTTATTCTTGTGAAAAATGATTACACATGCGTGCATGTTTTGTTCCAGGGCTCAAGCAACCTATGTGGGCACTGTTTGTTTGATCGTTTGGCCCTTACAAATTTCACCTACCGAGACCTTGCTATTATGAAATAATTTCCTTGCAAAAAAGTTGGCATTCAAGGGCAACGCCCCCAGTATCGAGGTTAATTGCAAAGGAGCCTAGGATACTGTTGAATTGTTCTTCGATGCCGATTCATAATCGGGCTTGATTCTAAGTTAGCATGATTCACTGTTGCCTCGTTAAAAACCTTGCCGAAAAACCCATTTGGGATAAAACCGGTCTAAGGGAAAAAGAGTGCAACATGTGCTTTCAGACCTAAAGACTTTGTTTAATCTGCCGAAAAATCCACCGTTAATTCTTGTTGATCACCTGCAAGAGTTAGTCTAAAACAAAAATGAAAATGGAAGGGGGTTGTACCTTAGCAGTAGTATTATTTCAGGTGTGATATGTTCCAATTGCTCGGTAGTTGTTCCACATTCATCGTTCCGAGATTGTAGGATCCTTTTCCGGTGACTTCGAGAATCTGGTATGGTCCTTCATAGTTCGTATCCAGTTTTCCTTCATTCAGATTTTGGGTGTTGAGGGTGACTTTCCTAAGCACCAAGTCCCCGATGTTAAAATGTCAAGGATTGGCTCTTCGATTGTAGTATATTTCGATCCGCTATTTTTGGGCGGACAGTCGGACGAGGGCGGCTTCGCGTTTTTCATCCAACAATTCTAGGCTCGTATTCAGGGCCTCGTTATTTGACTCTTCCGTTGCATATCGGAACCTGATGCTAGGTTCTCTGACCTCGACCGGAATTAGAGCTTCGCCGCCATAAACTAATGAGAATTGGGCAGCTCCAGTACTGGATTTCAATGTTGTGCGGTATGCCCATAGAACCTCAGGTAGTATTTCCCTCCATTTCCCTTTGGATTCGGTCAGTATCTTCTTAAGATTTTGGATGATGGTTTTGTTGGTTGATTTGGCTTGATCTTTCCTACTGGAATGATAAGATGTTGATAGGATCCTTTTGATCTTGTGATCCTCGAGAAATTTAGTCACCTTGTTGCCGATGAAGTGCTTTCCATTATCACACACAATCTTGGAGGGCATCCCAAATCGACATATGATGTGGTCCCAAATAAAGCCTATGACCTATTTTTATCTGACTTTCTCGAAAGCATGTGCTTCAACCCACTTAGAGAAGTAATTAGTCATAAATAAAATAAATTGAACTTTACCTGGGGCCGATGAAAGTAGGTCGACGATGTCCATTCCCCATTTCATGAACGGCCATGGGGATAAGACCGAATGGAGCAGTTCCCCGGGTTGATGAATCATTGACGCATGCCTTTGGCATTGGTCGCATTTTCAAACGAACTCCTTTGTATCTTTCTCCATGCCAATCTAGTAGTACCGACTTTGATCACTTTGTGGACAAATGATTAAGCATCAGAATGATTTCCACAAGTGCCCTCTTGGATTTCCCTTAGGATGTATTCGGTATCTCCCAGTCCCAAACATATCACTAAGGTACCATCGAACATCCTTCTGAACAATGTTCTGACTTTGGAAAAGGTGAATCGTGTTGCCTTCGTGCATAGAGATCTCGACTATTTTGGATCTGATGGAAGCTTCCCATTCTTCAAATACTCTACGTATTTGTTTCTCCAATCCCAGTTCAAACTTGTGGAGTTTATCTTGGCATGAACTTCTTCGATCACCAATCTCATGAGTTGTACGACAGCACCCAAATTGAGTTTGTCGTCTTCGACCGATGACCCTAAGTTTTCGAGGGCATCGGCCTCACTGTTCTAATCTTGAGGTACATGTTGCAAGGTCCATTCCTTTAATCAATGTAGAGTTGCTTTTAGTTTATCCAAGTATCTCTGCATTAGGTCTTCTCGGACTTCAAAGGTCCTGTTAACTTGGTTTACCACGAGGAGGGAATCACACTTGGCCTCGATGACCTCCGCTCCCAAGCCTTTAGCTAATTCGAGACCTACAATCATGGCCTCATATTCGGACTCATTTGTTAGTCAAATTTGTAGTCCTGATAGATTGTCTAACTACATTACCTGTGGGTGGTTTTAGTACGATGCCTAGTCCGGACCCTTTTGCGTTCGAAGCACCATCCGTAAAGAGGTTCCAGACTCCCGAGGATATACCCGATTTTACTAACCGTTCTTTTCAACCTCGAGTACGATGGCCGACGTGAAGTCAACCATGAATTTTGCCAAGATTTGAGACTTGCTGGTTATTCGGGGTCGATATTCAATATTGTACACGCTGATTCCTAGAGGCGCTTATTAAAGTGAGCGCCAATTTTTCTAGGTGTGGATATCTGGTTTCGACCTCACCTAAGGTCCGACAAACATAATAGATTGGGAATTGCGTACCTCGTTCTTCTCTAACCAAGACTCCACTTACCGTATCTCTGATACTGCTAAATACATGTAAAGTTGCTCGTTCATTTTTGGTGTGTGAAGCAGCGGTGGGCTCAATAAGTATTGTTTTATCTCTTTCGGGGCCTGTTGGCATTCCAAAGTCCATGTGCAGTTATTCTTCTTCTTCGGTAACGAGAAGAATCGGTGACTCTTATCTGAGGATCTCGAGATGAATCGACCCAGGGTGGTTATGTGTCCCATTAGCCTCTGCATGACCTTTGCATTGTCTACTATCATGATGTCCTCGATAGCTTTGATTTTATCGAGGTCGATCTTGATTCCTCGATTGGATACCATGAAGCCGAGAAACTTTCATGAGCCGACCCCGAACGGACATTTCACTGGGTTGAGCTTCATGTTGTACCTTTTTCAGTATGCCAAAAGTTTCCTGCAAATGCTTCAAATGGCCATCTGCTCGCAAGGACTAAACTAACATGATTAATATAAACCTCCATTGATTTTCCTATTTGGTCTTCGAACATCCGATTTACTAGGCGTTGATAAGTTGCACCGGTATTTTTTAGTCTAAATGGATTACATTGTAACAGCAGGCAACGTACTTAGTGATAAACGAGGTCTTTTCTTGATCCTCTAGTTCATTTGTATTTGGTTGTACCTGGAATAGGCATCGAGTAAACTGAGAATCTCGTGGCTGGACATGGCATCAATCATACGATCGATATTAGGCAAAGGAAAAGAATCCTTGGGACACGCTTTATTCATGTCTTTGTAATCTACACACATTCAAGTTTGTTTCCCTTTTTAGGGACTACTACTACATTTGCTAACCGTTCAGGATATTTTACTTCTCGGATGTACCCTATTTTTAGAAGTTTGGTTACCTCGTCTTTGATGAAAGCGTGTTTGACCTCGAACTAGGGTCTTCTTTTTTGCTTCACTGGGTAGGACTTCGGGTCCAGGCTTAGTTTATGGGTGGTGATTTTCGGCGGGATCCCTGTCATGTCGAGATGGAACCAAGCAAAGCAATCCATATTAGCTAAAATGAATTGAATAAGTTTTTTCCTGAGCTCGGGGTTTAACCACGTGCCCAGATATACCTTTTGTTCGGGCAGATATTCGATCAGTATGACTTGTTTCAGCTCTTCGACCATTGACTTGGTGGCGTTGGAGTCATCGGGGACTATGAAGGATCGAGGGACCCCATAGTCATCATCCTCGTCGATCCCCTACTTCTCCGATTGGGTCGAGGCCAGTGTCTGTGGTTGCTATTTGACCTCTTGTTTTCCCTTTGAATCTGATCCTTTTATTGATGAGAGTGCCGATATTGGTATCACTTCGTCAAATGCAAACATCTTCTTGGCCGGGGGCTGCTCCCCGTAGATCGTTTTGACTCCCTCTAGCGTTGGGAACTTCAGAACCTGGTGAAGGGTCGAGGGTACCTCATGTTATGGATCCATGGCCTTCCGAACAGGGCGTTATACCTCATGTCGCCCTCGATCACACGAAACTTCGTTTCTTTGATGGTCCTCGCCACGTTCACTACAAAGTTATTTCGCATTTGGTGGTTTCGCATGCCATGTTGAAGATGTTAAGTACTCGAGTCGCGGGCACAACTTGATCTCGTAGGCCGAGTTTTTTTATGATCCTCGATCGAATAATATTGGTTGAGCTACCTATATCAATCATAACACATTTAACTTGAGTTTTATTCATAAGAACAAATATTACCAGTACGTCGTTGTGGGGTTGTAAGATCCCCTCTACATCCTCGTCATTGAAGGAAAATGTCCAATCTGCTACATAATCCCGAGTTCATTTTTACCTTATGATTGACACATTGCGCTTAAATACGGGTCCCTGAGAAATATCGACCCCTCGAACAATCATGTGGATTACGTGTTGTGGCTCCTCTTGCTCGTTCTGTCTGTTTGAATCATTGTTCCTGAAGTGGTTCTTAGCCCGATCGCGTAAGAATTCCCGAAGATGCCCCTCGTTGAACAACCAGGATACCTCCTCCCTTAGTTGTCTGCAATCCTCTGTCCTATGGACATGGGTGCCATGATACTTGCACATTTGATTAGGATTCTCTAGGTCGGATCAGTTTGCAGAGGTCGAGGCCACCTATTGTCTTTGATGTGCCCGATGGTTGATACGATAGCTGACACATCAACATTGAAGTTGTATTCCGATATCCGCAGTGCTTCTTTAGGCTCGATATTCCTGTCGAAACCACTCTTACTCATGAGCCCTCGAGATTTCTGACCTCGATCATTTCTTTTATCACCTCGAACGGGGTTGCGTCCAGGACCATTATTTCTCCGATCTCCATTGTATGGCTGGTAACGATCCCTATTTGACCGTGGTTCCAAGTCAATATCCCTTTTTACTCTGTCGACGAGCCTGATAAGATAAACGGACCTAGAAGAAGTTCCCAACTGATCGTCTTCGACCCTAACCTTCGACTGATACCGATTACGCACATCGGCCCAGGTTACAGTTGGGTATTCGATCAAGTTATGTTTTAATTGTTGTGAGGCCATCGAGCTTCGTACGTTTAATCCTTGGGTGAAGGCCTGAAATACCCAGTCATCAGCAACCGAAGGTAGATCCATGTGTTCTATCTGGAGCCGAGACATAAACTCTCTAAGCATCTCGTTATCTTTCTACTTTACCTTGAAGAGGTTTGACTTCCTAGTCTCAACCTTTATGGACCTACATGTGCTTTAACAAAAGAATCGGTGAGCATGGAAAAAGAATCAATGGAGTTGGGTGGTAAATTATGGTACCATATCAACTCTCATTTTGATAGGGTCTGCCCTAATTTCTTCAACAATATGGACTCGATCTCATCGTCCTCCAAATCGTTCCCCTTAATTGCACATGTGTAAGAAGTGGCATGCTCGTTGGTGTCGGTTGTTCCATTATACTTGGGATTTCTGGAATGCGTAACTTCTTGGGAATTTGTTAGGAGTCGCGCTCGAGGGGAAGGGCTTTTACATGAATTTCTTTGAATCCAAATCCTTCAAAATCGGTGGTGCCCCCGGAATTTGATCAATTCTGGAGTTGTAAGTTTCTACCTTCTTGTCATTTGCTTCAATCTTCTTCTCCCCTGATTCAACTTGCTTTGGAAGCTCCTCGAGCATCTTTATGATAGTGGGTTCGGCCCCTGATTCATTTCTGTTTGATCTTCTTGGCACCGATTCGGCCCTATGAACAACTTCCTTGCGATGGCTCGGGCTCGACCCTGCTTAGTGCATGGTTCTGATTTTGGAGTTGTGCTATTGCAGCTTGTTGAGCTTGCAACATTTCAATATCACTCGAAGGCTGATCTCGCCTTCTTCTCCGCCCTGTGCATTCTGACCGGCTGATCGAATGTCTCAGTGGACACTATTCTTGGGATTGACGACCAGGTTTGCATTAATGGAAACATGGGAACTAACATCGATTAGGTCTACAATCGGGACTCCATCAAAGTCAACTGGAGTTGCTTCATTCCCTGAGGCGACTATGTTGTTGTTCTCGCCGTGAAAACCAAGGCCATTATCTGTGTGTGCGGGTGTTGCTTGAGAGTTTGACATGTTGATCCTGGAATCAAAGATACCCACAAGAACAAGTATAAAATAATGTGTGTTACAAAAGTTAGTACTAGGCAATCACTATTACCCTTAGCCCCACGGTGGGCGCCAAACTGTTTACACTAAAAACGGATATAAATTGGATTTATAAGTGGTTTTAAGGATATATGATTTCACTTGGCACGAACTGAGAAAATGTTTAAATTAATATTAGAAATTGACTGTAAATAAAAATAAAGCAAACTAAATGAGACGTGCAACTTTGGCCCTCGAGCTAGGTCACCTTCGAACCAAGCGAGTATGTTACTGGAAAATATGAAATGAGCAACAGAGTATTGAAAGATTAAGAGAAAAATGTATTATATTGCTTTGTATTGCGTGAATGTAATGTATTTACAAATGATTAAACCCTCCTTTATATAGTAGAGGAGTTCTACTTATGGTACAATTTTAAATACAGTAAGAAATCCCATGATTGACTAATTAACCGGCCTCTTTTGATACCTGTCGAGATTTCCGCCGTGATCCTCGCCCGATCACGGATATATTGGCTTTCTGTTATTTGGCTCGACAGGCTTCCATCGATCTTGCTCGATCTTTATCCTACTTGGCTCGATCTTGCTCGATCTTTATCCCGCTTGGTCTCTATCTTGACTGATCTCGATCTCGATCGGTCCCTGAGTCACGAGCTTGGTAATCTAACTTCATGTCACGGTCCGGTATGACATGGGGTTGAACCTTGGCCTGACATGTCCCGGTCTCGATCAATCATACGAAAAAGGCAAGCCCGATCTTGACCGTATACAGCAACTATGCATCTTAATTAGAAAAAGTT
This sequence comes from Nicotiana paniculata, assembly GCA_005239505.1. Lineage (NCBI taxonomy): Eukaryota > Viridiplantae > Streptophyta > Magnoliopsida > Solanales > Solanaceae > Nicotiana > Nicotiana paniculata. The sequence continues at coordinate 13,456 of ML334111.1, forward strand.
TTTGTAACAAAATGCTTTAAAAAAAAAATACCCCCACCAAGAACTTGTGTAAATTCCAATTGCAAGACGGGTAAAAAGAAAAACCCACCAAGTAAAAGGTCACACAATCTCTCGTTGCATTCAGAGACAAGGCTCAATCTAAGATGGTCAACATCCCTTACCTACAACTCCAGAATAAAGAGCAATATCTCAAGGGTAATTAAAGGAAAAAAGTGGGGGGCATGGAGCGCCCCACTTAGTTTTAGAGCAAAATATGCTCTACAATTCAAAATTTTGAACTACTCTACCAACATAAACAAGAACAAGAAAGAGAAAAAAAACTGACTTAAGGGGAGAAATGGGGTAGCTACGAGGGGGTGGGGAGCGAACAGAAGAAAAAATAATAGGGGGGAAGTCTTACCAATGGGAGACGATGGAGATGAAGACATAGGCGTAGGGGGGCAGACAAAGAGATCGGGGTTGAGGGGAAAAGAAACAGGGGAAAGGCGTGGGGGCTGGGGTCGGACAAGTAATTATTTTGAACGAAGGGGAAAATAATCCCCGAGGGGGGTGGGGAGCTAACAGAAGGACAAACGAGAGGGGAGAAGTCTTACCAGTGGGGGACGATGGAAAGGAAGGCAGATACGTAGGGGGGCAGACAAAGAGATCGGGGTTGAGGGGGAAAACCAAAAGAAAAAGAAACAGGGGAAAGGCGTGAAGGTTGGGTTCATGCAGGTAATTGTTTTGAACGAAGGGGGGAAATAATAACTTTACCTCGGGGATTATTATTTTTCGGGTTGCTGATATTATTTCACGTTGCTGATATTATTTTTCGGGTTTTGTTGTCACAAATATATTGTCTTTGAGCCGAGGGTATCCCGGAAACAACCTCTCTACCCCCTATGGGGTAGGGGTAAAGTCTCCGTACACTGTACCCTCTCCAGACCCCACTGATGGGATTTTACTGGGTTGTTGTTGTTGTTGTAAGTAGAGGTGTTAATCTTGCTTAAATAGTTACTTGGCTTAAATTATTCAAAAAAAGATAAATTATAGATTCCTAAATATTTGACCTAGTTCAATAAGGAAAGATTTAATAACCAATATTTTAGTTGATTTTTAAGTCCTAAATATTAGAAAAATAGTTTAATCAGAATTACAATTACAATTACAATTACAATTTTGTCCAATAAAAACGTTTATTTTTAAGGACAAAAAAGGCAAACTACATTTCGTTAAGGTCTTTCGTGCTTTTGCTAGTCTTAGGGTATGTGCTTTGCACGTGTACCATAATCAATGGATATTATTTAAAAAATATATAAATATTATTAAATAGTGTATTGATTTATTAAATAATTTTCTTATAAAAAAGTGAAACTTCCTGCCAATAAAGTAAGAAAAGCAATCTACAAAATTGCACAGAGGACAAATTGGTAAAAATATGTTTATCAACAAAAATTTGTTAAATAAAACAAATTAAAGAATTAAATCTTTTGGTATTTATGGGAAAAAAGAGGTTGGTGTTGTACTCATCGCAAAAAAATCAATAAATGACAATATAAAGTAAAACTGACTAATAATAACTTAATATTCTAAAACAAAAACTTAATATATATAAGGAGTTGTCGTTTGTTG
>ML334113.1:0-70738 GCA_005239505.1 Nicotiana paniculata
ATTATATAAATAATCATTAATTGCATCACAAATAATTTTTATGATGATTTTATCATCTAATTTTATCATTTATATCCATACTAAGCTTTAAATATTTTGGTACATTTATTATAATTACATCTGCATATCTAGGCTAAAATTGCATATTTAGCAATAATACCTCATATGTATGCATAAATACATTATTTATACAGAAAATGAATTTTTATAATGTTAAATAATTATTTTTATGCACAAGTGATATTTTTTTATTTATTAATTATTTTTTATAAATTATTTATTTGTTAAAATGGGTATTTAAAATCTAGCCCCTAAAATCCCCATTTCCGGATTTAACCCAACACCTTTACTAGCCCAATACCCCTAGCCCAAGACTTATTATCCCAATCCCCATACCCATTTAAAACACCCGACCCAGGACCCTTCTAATCGTGATCGTTGATCTCTAAAGATCAACGATCCATGTCGAATTCCCCCTTCTTAACTATACCAAACCCCAACCCTAACTCATTTACCTCTTCACCCGCCGCCCTTAAACTCTCATACTCCCTTCTCCCTCTGTCAAACCCTAGCACCATCACTCCCCAATCCTCTCCGATTCCGACTTAAACATGGAATCAATCCATGATTTGTTTAACTATTTTGTAATATTCTGCCCTTATACGCATGTTGTTGACATCACTTGGTTCTTGCCTTATTTTTGGCAAGAACTACCTCAATAACAGGTAGATTCACCCTGATTTTATAAAGATCTGGACAATCCTCCGTCTCTATACATGCTATATTGAACGGTCCTTGTATTTTTGGCCCGATTCAAGGCATCAATCTCAACTAGGGTTTGAGATCTTTCCTTATTCTTTACTGATTTCTGATTGATACTCTTTTCTTTCTCATATTTGACTGATATATTCCTTATTTCTGTTTAATCTACCGTGTTCCTTTATTCCTTACTTTATTTCGCCCTAAATATGATTTTAATCGATCTTTGTATGATATTTTCCTTATTCTCTGTTGTATCTCCTTATTTTAAGTGTTACTTGCATGATTACATTCTCGGATTCTCTGTTAGTTTATTGAACTCCCTCGTTTATGTATTATTTGCCCTAAAAATTAGACTCTAATTGATTATGTGTTTAATACTTACCATGTTTTCCGTTTATATTATAATTGTAACGACCCGACCGGTCATTTCGTAAGATTAGCCCCGTTTCCCCCATTTATGCTTTATCATATATTGCTTATCCTGTTTATGTTGTGTTGGGTCGGTTGGTTTGGGTTCGGAGTGGTCGTGGTGAGAACGAAGGCACTTAGCCTCTTAAAGTAACCTAATAGTTAAAAAGTCAAACTGAGAGTTGACTTATTGGTAAACGACCTCAGAATGCGGATTTTATGGCTTATATATCTTTGTTAGGTGATTTGGGACTTATGAGTGCGTTCGGAATGGAGTTTTGATGTCCGGTGTAGAATTAGGCTTGAATTGGTGAAAGTTAGTTTTTGGCGATTTTCGGTCGGTAGTGAAAAATGGACTATAGGGGTCGGAATGGAATTCTGACGGTTGGAGCATGTTCGTAATGTTATTTTGGGTATGCGTGCAAAATTTTCTGTCAATCGGATGTGTTTTGGGTGGTTTCGGCATCATTGGAGAAATTTAGAGGTTTTAAAGTTCATAGGTTTGAATTTGATGTAATTTTGGTGTTTTTGTGTTGTTTTTGGTGTTTCGAAGGCTCGACTAAGTTTGAATGATGCTATGGGGTGTGTTGGTATGTTTAGTTGGGGAACCGAGGGGCTCGAGATTGATTTCAGATGGTTAGCGGGGGTTTGGACTTATGAAATTTGCAGCAAATAGCTCCTGGTGTGAATCTACTGGTGTGGCCGCATCTGCGGAAGGGGAGCCGCAAGTGCGAAAAGAGGCTAGGCAGGAGGAATCCGCAGGTGCGAAGCATGAGTAAAAAGGGATCGCAAGTGCGAGAATTGGACTGTTAGTGGGATTTCGCAGGTGCGCACCTGGGACCGCAGGTGCGAGGAATTGTCTGCAGGTGCGGATTAACCGGGCAGAACAATATAAAAAGTGCCTCCGCGAATATTTTGTCATTTCTTCCATTGTTGCATGCGGGTTAAGCTTGTTTGAGGGCAAATGGAAGGGGGAATTCGAAGGTCTTCAGTGGAGGTAAGTTCCCGGATTATAAAACTTGTTTCTATGCTATTTTGTACGGATTAGGCTTGTAATTTGAAGAATTAAAGTGGAAAAAAGTTGGGAAAAATGGGGAGGAAATTTGGAAATTCTTTTGGTGATTTGAGTGGGCAATTATGGTCCGATTGTGGATTTTTTGGTATGTATAGAATCGTGGGAGGATGAGAATTCTAGTGATGTAAATTTTATTGAATTCCGAGATGTGGGCCCGGGGCTCGAATTTGTCCGAATTTCGAGAATTGTGTTAAAATTTAAATCTTTCGATTGGGTTTTGTTCCATTTAGCGTATATTGATGATGTTAATCTGATTTTGGTTAGATTCGGAGCATTTGGGAGCCAATTCGAGGGGCAAGCGCATCACGTAGTAGATTTTGGGCTGTTTTGAGGTATGTAACAATTGTAACTCTAAACCTGAGGGTATGACACCCCGTTATTTGATATTATGTTGATAAATAAGGTGAGGCACATGCTATGTGACGAGCGTTGGGGCGTGCACCGACAGAGATTGTGACTTGGTCCGTCCCGTAGCGACTATTAAGCTGCATATTCAATTTGAAACCTTACGACGTCCTGTCTCTCAGAAGCTTATACTTGTTATGGGCTGTGAGCCCTATTTGGGGTCTTGTGCCGACCTGTTTAGACCCTGGGGGGGGGGGTACTTTTACACTATTCTACCACTATCATGTTAGGACAATTGTGAACTCAGTCATGTTTCCTGCTTGTTGTTATTTTCACTGTTATCACACTGCTTTGAGAACTCTGAAAAGTATTTTGGGCTGAGTTCCGTAAGTTGAGATAAACTGCCCAAGTAGCTTGTGAGGGTGAGTGAGTCAGGCCGAGCGCTGAGTATGTGAGGATAGCTATGGATCGGGCTGCACGCCGCAGTAATATATATGTGTTAGGTTGAGCACCGAGTATGTAAGGATAATTATGGGTTGGGCTGCACACCACAACAATATATATGTTATATATTACATATGGGTCGGGCTTCACGCCGCAACAATATAAAATATATATATATGGATCGGGCTGCACGCCGCAGCAATATATGTTATATATGGATCAGGATGCACGGCGCAACAATATATATGTTGGATCGGGCTGCACGCCGCAGTAGATATAGAGCTTGGGCTGAAGGATCCCCTCCAGGAGTTTGTACACCCCTAGTCAGTGCAGTCGACTATTATATGGATCGGGCTGCATGCCGCAACTTATGTTATATATGGATCGGGATGCACGCCATAACCGTATATATATATATATATATATATATATATATATATATATATATATATATATATATATATATATATATAGTGTGTGTGTGTGTGTGTGTAGTGGAGCGAGCTGCCCGCCATAGCAGTTGTGTGTGTTCATGGTACTTGTTGAGTACGAGTGTTAAGTGAGAGCATGAGATACTGATAGTGGAGTCACGAGTGACGGAGAGGCTTGCCCAAGAGGCTTTATTGTGAGTGATACTGTGCCCGAAGGGCTTATATTTTATGAAAATACTGTTTACACTCTTCTTTACACTGAGCCTCTGATAGGAAATGTTAGATAAATGTTTTTATACGAGATTTTAAAATGGAAACCGGAGTTTTATGTAATTTTCGGAATTGTAGATTCCTGACTTGATTTATGCAATTCCACTGTTATTCATTATATGGATTTACATGATTTAAATTCTTGTCACTATACTCAAGTTCTTAGTTACATTGATTACTTACCGAGTTGGCATACTCACGTTACTCCCTGCACCTCTGTGTGCAGATCCAGGTACCGGACTAACTCACTAGTTGATTTCCGGACGAGCTTGGAGTTGTTCGAGGATTGAGGTAGCTGCTCAACGTCCCCATCTCACCTCCTTTACTTCCCTCAGATCATATTTTCTTTTGGTCTTTTGTACCTCAGACTTTTGTTGTAGCAAGTCACTATGTTGTACATTGTATTTTCAGTGTTAGATGCTCATGACAATTGACTCCAGGTTTTGGGGAAAGGTGTAATTGTTTCATCTCATTCTACTATTTTAAAGTCTGCTAATTTTGGAAAATTATGATATATATATTGATAGTCTGAAACGGTTGGCTAGCCTAGTTCCATGATAGGCGCCATCACCGCCGGCTTAGGGTTTGGGGTCGTGACAAGTTGGTATCAGAGCCTAGGTTACATAGGACTCAACAGTCATGAGCAGGTTTAGTAGAGTCTTGCGGATCGGTACGGAGACATCTTTACTTATATTCGAGAGGCTACATAACCCTTAGGAACAATATCAATTTTTTCTTGAATTCTGTCATGCCATTTGATTGGTTCTGGAAATCTAAACTTCTGTTGTTTCATTCTCTCACAGATGGTGAGAACCTGCGCCACCGATCGGGATCAACCACCAACTAGACCAGCGAGGGGTCGAGGCCGCGGTCGAGGCCATGGTATAGGTAAGGGGACAGCCCGTGCGGAAGCCAGGGCAGTATCAGTTGATCCCCCTACTATTCAGGATCAGGCTCCCACCGCAGATGCTCTAGCGCGACAAGCTCAGGCACCGACAGTGCCTATTATTATTCCAGGTCTTCAGGAGACCTTGGCTCAGATCTTGACTGTGTGTACCACCCTTTCTCAGGCAGTTGCCGCTACTTCTCAGGCCGGGGAGGCAGTTAGACTCTAGTTGCCCGGACGCCTGAGCAGGTTACTCGGGGCCAGCAGACACCGGAGGCGGTTCCAGTCCAGCCGGTTGCTCGAGTGTAGGACTTCATGGTCCCAGCTGTGCCAGATGATGAGCAGCGTAGGCTGGAGAGGTTTTGTAGACTTTAGCCTCTGACATTCAGTGGTGCTGAGGGTGAGGATGCCCAGGGTTTTCAGGATAAGTGTCAGAGGATGCTACATACTGCTGGGATTTTGGAGACCAGTGGGGTCTCATTTGCTACGTTTCAGTTTTCTGGTGCTGCTTTCACTTGGTGGGAGTCTTTTGAGAGGCGTAGGCCTGTTGGTTCAGCACCCCTTACCTGGCAGAAGTTCTCACTTGGCATAAGTATGTACCCCAGTCTCACCGAAAGAAGCAACACAAGTATTTTGAGCAGCTACGTCGGGGGGAGCTATCAGTGACGCAATACGAGATGCGGTTTTCAGAGTTGGCTCGTTATGCCACCGAGTTGGTCTCTACTGATAGGGAGAGGATTATGAGGTTTATAGATGACCTTACTTATTAGCTATGCTTTTTCATGACCTGGGAGAGACTATCAGATGCTACATTCGAACAAGTTGTTGATTTTGCTCGAGTATTGAGTCGGTTTGCCGCCAGGATAGGGTAGAGAGGGAGGCCAAGGGTCCTCGTGGATTGGGTGGTTCTCCTTCCAAGGGCAGTTTCAGCATGGTAGAGGCCGTTCATTCAGGCCTCCTCGGTCAGGCCGCCCAACCTATAGTGGTGCATCTTCGGGGCATGGTCCCCGCAGTTTTCAGCCAAGCCATTCTTCATTCGGTGCCCTTCTAGCCCATAGTGCAGCTCGAGCACCATCAGTTCAGGGTTATTCTATTCATGGTTCTCCTAGTGGCCATTCTGGTGCCAGGGGTTCATTTCAGTCCCAATCTCCAGCTCCAGGGAGTTGTTATGAGTGTGGAGAGTTCGGAAATATGAGGAGGCAGTGTCCTCATCTTCTTGGAGGTCCATATGAGCTGAGGAGCCAGCGTTCGACTTCAGCTCCACTTACTTCACCACCCACCAAGACAGTCAGGGGTTGTAGTCAGTCAGCTAGAGGCTGCCCTAGAGGGGGAGGTCGAGCAGGTGGAGGTCAGGCCCGAATGTATTCTTTTCCAGCCACGCCAGATGCTATGGCCTCTGATGCAGTGATCGTGGTATTGTCTCAGTCTGCTCCCGAGATGCTTTGGCTTTATTTGACCCTGGTTCTACATATTCCTATGTTTCTTCATATTTTTCCCAATTTTCTGGATATGCCCCGTGAGTCTTTAGTTATATCGGTGGGCGATATTGTTGTTGTGGACCATGTGTATCGATCGTGTGTGATATCTATTGGGGGTCTGGAGACTCGAGTGGACCTACTGTTACTCAGCATGGTCGAATGAGGACGTAAATGAATGATACCTATGACGACTCTACTCTTAGTAGTTTAGAAGCTTATGTCTTTGTCTTCCATGATGTATTTCTGATCCATTGTATTTATCTTTAACTCTTAATGAAACTTATATTGATGATGTTAGTCCCATAACATATTGAGAGGTTTACCAACCTTATGATGTTTACGTACTCTATAGTGTATTGTAGCATAATATCCTATATATAGAAGTTTGTACGGCCTCGTCGGCATATATGTCCGATGTATTCACTTATGTATGTTCTATTGTCTTATTTATCATTCGATAGTCTCTAATTATTTGTCATATTATCATATGATGGCCTTCAGGGCCACTTATATATGCTAGACTGGTAATTGGTTTACGTTGTGTTGGTGCTCGGTAAGTAAAGCCTGGGTGCTAGTCGCGCCCCTCCGGTTTGGTATGTAACAAACTTGGTATAAGAGCAGGTCTGTCCTCGAGTGTCTACAATCCTTGTCTAGTATATTCTTGTTTATGGGTGTGTTGTGCACCACACTTATAAGTATAAGGCTACAGGGCATTTAAGAATGTCACTCTTTCTTCTTACTCTAGATCGTGCGGTAGAGCTCAGCCGTAAGAATTGAAACTCCTACATTCTCTTTTCTTCGTAATATAGTGATGCCTACATCTAGAAAGAAGATGATTGGTAAGAGATTGAATGTGGTTGTGGAAGAGTGGAGTCAGAGGAACTCTATTTTGCATCATGCTTATGAAAGTAAATATGAGGTCTTCAGCAGATCATGTGTGTACTAAGATGTGTATGCTTCTTGTAAGGTGTCACGACCCAAATCTCCCTCTGTAAGAGGTCGTGATGGAACCTAGTTTTAGGAACTATGTAAGCCTAACATTCATTGAAATAATAATAGTATTTAACCAACATCTGACAATAAGGAATAGAAAACTCTATATAGTTTACAATTTCCAAAACCGGTAGTACAAGTCATAAGCTCTATAGAGTTTGCTAGAAAATCTCTAAATACAACTGTTTGGAAATAAGGTAAACAGTGTGAATACAAAATAAGAAGGTGACTCTGAAGCCTGATAACTCAGCAGCATTTGTATACGGCTAAAATCGGAGAGCCCGATTTTACGGTCATTTCAACGCTTAGAAAGCTCGAAGGCCCGAGCTCTAGTATCAATACATATCAAAGGTCCTCGACCTTGAGGAAATACATATCGAAGGTCCTCAGCCTCGAGGTCGTGCATATCGAAGGCCAACATGGAAACGCGGGAAATTCCCAAGGGGCACGTGGTTAAAGCCGACAAAGTACACAAGATAGTACAAGCCCGTACCATGGCATTAAATGACTGTACCAACCATATCTCTTTACATTAATGACGCATGTACTATGTTGGGATTCCCCCTCATATATAAAGGGGACCCTTTTCACTTTGTAAGATACATGATATTCAATACAAGAACATCCTCTGCTCTCTAATAAAAACATTCTCTACAATTGCTTCATTAAATAATTGTTTCTCATTTATTGTGTTCTTAAATTATTCTCCATCTATTACTTGTTATTGATCATAAATAGGCCACTCTTAAGGCCTCCAACACTCTTTCATTGTTATCTATATCCCCTAGTCAAGCTTCTCAAGCTCGACCTCGAGGCCTACCCGACCATACTCGAGACTGGCCTCTTCGATACTTGGTTTGCGTAATCTAGTTCTTTTCGATCTTATTTCATTTTCTTGCTTCATACTCAGCATCTACTGCCTAAATAATCGGTATTAAAAATAGATCACATATTTTTATAACCACATAACCAAATGTAATTGTAATTACCATTTTCAAGGTAAACAGTTTGGCGCCCACCGTGGGGCTAAAAATAGTAGTGATTGTTTTAGTGCTGGTTTTCTAGAAACACAAGTTATTTTGCACACTTTTTCTTGTCCAAGAATCTGCAATTTCAGGTCGGAAAATGACGAAATCAGTAAACGCACCTTAAAACAACGACCCTGCAGATCACGGACCGTAAGAACCCATGCTCAAACGGGCCAAGCGCCCGCCGCCACGAAAGAACGAACTCAAAATTATATACCTAAAGGAACTATTGTGTTCTCAGAGGAAGATGTTGAGGCCTTTTCCCAACAACATAACGATGCACTGGTAATCTCTTTCCTCTTTAATAGCGTTCAAATTAAGCGTGTGCTCGTGGATCCAGGTAGCTCGGCCAATATAATCAAATTCGGGGTAGTGGAGCAGCTCAAGCTGCTTGACCAAATCGTACCCGATTATAACGCCCTGAAAGGGTTTAACATGGAGAGAGAAACGACAAAGGGGGAAATAGTCCTCCCAATCGACGTGTCCGGTAAAGTTCAGGGCACCATGTTTTATGTCATCAAGGGGGACACGAGATACAACGCCCTTCTTGGAAGGCCATGGATACACATCATTAGGGCGGCACCGTCGACTCTCCACCAGATGTTGAAATTCCCAACCACAGATGGCATAAAAATAGTGTATGGTGAGAAACATGCGGCAAAGGAAATGTTCGCGGTACGCGACGTGGAGCCAGAGCCCGTATATTCCACCTCGGAGGGGTCGGAATACAAGCAGGTCCCCGAGGATGACGAGGAAGACTTCCTCACCCCTCGAACCTTCATTTCCCCCGAATAATCGAACGTAACAAAATCAACGATTGAAGAGATGGAACAAGCCGTTTTGATGAAACACCTACCAGATCGAAAGGTATACCTGGGAACGGGATTAACCCCCGAACCCAGGAAAGAACTCATTCAATTTCTTATTGACAACATTGATTCATTTGCTTGGTCCCACTTAGATACGACAGGGATCTCCCCAGAAATAACCACCCATCGACTAAGCGTCGACCCCAGGTTCAAATAGGTGAAGCAAAAAAAGAGGCCTCTGTCCGAGGTAAAGCATGCGTTCGTCAAAGATGAGGTAATAAAACTCCTCAAAATAGGGTCCATCAGGGAAGTAAAGTATCCCGAGTGGTTGGCTAATGTATTAGTGGTCCCAAAAAAAGGGAACAAATTAAGAATGTGTGTAGATTATAAGGACTTAAATAAAGCATGCCCTAAAGATTCATTCCCGCTGCCCAACATCGATCGTTTGATTGGTGCCATGGCCAGCCACGAGACTCTCACCTTTCTCGACACCTACTCCGGGTATAATCAGATTCAAATGAACCCAGATGACAGGGAAAAGACTTTGTTCGTCATGAAGTATGGCACATACTGCTACAATGTAATGCCCTTCGGGCTAAAAAACGCAGGAGCCACGTACCAGCGCCTAGTTAATAAGATGTTCAAACATCAAATAGGCAAATCCATGTAAGTTTAGATTGATGACATGCTGGTTAAGTCTCTGCGCGCAGAAGACCATTTGACTTATTTGAAGGAACTTTTCGACATCCTATGAAGTTACAACATGAAGCTCAACTCCGAGAAATGCGCCTTCGGCGTAGGTTCAGGAAAATTTTTAGGCTTCATGGTATCAAACAGGGGAATGAAATCAACCCCGACAAAATCAAGTCCATCGAAGAAATCACGATGGTAAACAACGTAAAGGTCGTACAACGGCTGACTGGGCCGATAGCGGCGCTAAGCCGATTCATCTCGAGGTCATCGGATCAGAGCCATCACTTTTTCTCCCTACTCAAAAAGAAAAACAACTTTGAGTGGACTCCAGAGTGCCAACGCGCCTTGGAGGAATTAAAATGGTATCTATCAAGCCCGCCTTTGTCCACACCCTAAAGGAGGATGAAATTCTATACTTGTACTTAGCAGTATCCGAGGTAGCGGTAAGTGGCGTGTTGGTCCGAGATGAGCAAAGTACACAATTCCCTATCTACTATGTAAGTCGAACCCTAGGAGACGCTGAAACCAGGTATCCACACTTAGAAAAATTAGCACTTGCATTAATAAGTGCATCTCGAAAATTGAAACCTTATTTTCAAAGCCACCATATATGTGTTTTAACAACATATCCTCTTCGGAATATATTGCATAAACCTGAATTATCAAGCCGGCTGGCCAAATGGGCCATTGAGCTCAGGGGGTACGATATTGAATACCACCCTCGTGCCCGAGGTAGAAAAAGAACTTCTACTGAAAATGGCCATGTCATCGGGGGTGTGGACCTTATTCACCGACAATGCCTCGAATGTAAAAGGATCTGGTCTTAGTAGAGTTCTGAAGCCACCTGCAGATGGCATGATTACACAATCTATACAAACTGTGAAATTGACTAACAACGAAGCCGGGTATGAGGCTATGATTGCATGTATAGAATTAGCCAAAGGCCTGGGGGCGGAAACCGTTGAAGCCAAATGTGATTCCCTTATGGTAGTAAATCAGGCAAACGGGATCTTCGAGGTTCGAGAGGATAGGATGCAACGGTACCTAGAAAAACTTCAAATCACTTTGCATCGTTTCAAAGAATGGACTCTAGTACACATACCTCGGGAGAAAAAAAACGAGGCTGATGTTCAGCTATCCAAATTGGTGAACAAAGAAGGCCATGCCGAAATCAACTCCACCAGCCTGTCATGGGATTGGAGAAACAAATACATCGGTTATTTGGTAAGTGGGAAGCTGCCTATGGATTATTTACTCAATGAGAATGTAGCTCTATACAGGAGGACTTTCGACGGGCCCCTAGTAGTATGCTTAGGACCAGGAGACACTGATTACGTGTTCGGAGAAATCCACGAGGGCACCTGCCGAAATCACTCCGGTGCTGATTCTTTAATTTAAAAGGTAATTAGAGCAGGCTACTACTGGGACAACATGGAAAGGGACATCAAAGAGTTCGTCCGAAAATGCGACAAATGTTAGAGATTTGCGCCAATGATCCACCAACCCGGTGACCAACTACATTCATTATTGTCACCATGGCCATTCATGAAATGGGGAATGGATATAGTCGGCCCCTACCAATGGCACCAGGAAAAACTAGGTTTATTCTGTTTATGAATGACTATTTCTCAAAATGGGTGGAAGCACAGGCCTATGAAAGATAAGAGAAAAAGAAGTCATCAACTTCATCTAGGATCGCATCATGTGCCGATTCAGGATCCCCTCCGAGATAACGTGTGATAACGGGAAGTAGTTCATCGGAGGCAAAATAACAAAATTTCTCGAGAATAACAAAATCAAAAGAATCCTATCGACGTCGTACCACCCGTGTGCAAATGGTCAAGCCGAATCCACAAATAATACTATCATTCAGAACTTGAAAAAGAAGTTAGAAAACACGAAGGTAAAATGGAGAGAAATGCTACCCGACGTGCTATGGGCATATCGGACAACCTCTAAATCGAGTACGGGAGATACGTTGTTCTCTTTGGTATATGGGTTCGAGGCTTTGATATCGGTCGAGGTCGGAGAGCCAAGCGCCAAATTCTGACATGCCACCGAAGGCTCAAACAATGAGTCCATGACTACGGCCCTCAAACTATTAGATAAGAAGCGAGAAGCTTCACTGGTCCGGATGGCCGCCCAAAAACAAGGAATCGAAAGATACTACAACCGAAGAGCAAACCTCCGATATTTCGGAACCGGGGACTTAGTCCTAAAGAAATTCACCCAAAGCACTCGAAACCCTAATGAAGGGAAGCTAGGCCCGAGCTGGGAAGGACCGTAACGCGTCCTCACAGTATCCGGTACAAGCTCGGCACCATGGAAGGCGAACAACTGCCAAACCATTGGAACAAATCAATGCTCAAGCGCTATTATTGCTAAGGTACAATCCTCTCCATATTTCCTTCAAGCTTTTACACTAACCAAGTGTATAGATATATGATTAAAATGACTGAAAACACCCCCAAGCTCGCAGGCCTTAGGTTTTAAAGAATGCACTACGCTCTTTTTCCCTCGCGTAAGATTTTATCCCAAAATGGGTTTTACCGGCGAGGTTTTTAATCAGGTAACATCCACATGCTACCTAAGGAGAACTCACCAAGTATTCAAGGCTTCTCTTCGGTCAACCTCGAATACTGAGGGGCTTCCCATCAAGAGATCACCGAAATATGCCAAAGAGGGTCTCGACAGGAGAATGATGTATCGGACCAAACGGTCAAATGAACCCTGTCCATATAGAATAATCGAACCCTCGATGGAAAAAATATATATACTTGTACCAAGTAATCAGATAAGTACCTTCTATCATAAAAACGTTTCGCACATCAAAGAAGTTTTCCATTTTTACAAGAGACAGCCTTAGGGCCAAAAATTTATCAAGCACTTAGGACTGCCCCCGACTGTCGGCTCATCAAGATATCTAACTCTAAGCGGTAAGACCTCAGGGTGGGTAATTTAGAGATCATAATCCCTCCTCGAGGCAACATCAATTCTGACTCCGGGACTGCCCCCGACTGTCTGCTCATCAAGCTATCTAACTCGAAGCCGTAAGACCTCAGGGTAGGTATTTTCGAGCTCATAAGCCCTCCTCGAGGAAACATCAATTCCAACTCGGGGATTGCCCCCGACTGTCGGCTCATCAAGCTATCTAAATCGAAGACGTAAGAACTCAGGACCGAAAACTTCGAATTCGTAAGCCCTCCATGAGGCAACATCAAAACTGTAAGACCTCAAGCAAGGCATGTAAAAATTTGTAAGACCTTAAATCATGCATAAACCCCATATCAAAGTCAAGGCTATATATAGAACTTGTAAGAACCAAAAGGCATACCCTCGATATAGACGCCATGGCTATCTCACTCGGGGACTAAAAGGCTATGGCCAAATGCAATGACCATCGTCATAAGGCTCCGACCAAAATAACGCAACTCAGAGACGTCCGACTGTTTCCATAATATCGCATGCCTCCAATCACTTTGAAAAACTTTGAAAAGAACCGGTTAAAGGTTGTTCCAACCTAAAGCGTAAGAGCCTAAGTCGCCAGCTATTCGTATCGACCTTACGCGTATGAGCCCAAGTCGTCAGCTACAGGTTATACCGACCCAAAGCACCTCAGGACCAATTTGAAAACTCGAGGTCCATTGAGCTCGAGTCGAACCCCGACTTAGAGCCTAAGCCCGATACGATTAAAAAAAGCGCTTCAGGGCAAAAAAAACATAAGATCCCAAGTCACTAGCTAGTCGTATCGACCTTACGCTTAAGAGCCTAAGTCGCCAGCTACAGGTCATACCGACCCAAAGCACCTCAGGGCCAATTTGAAAACCCGAGGGACGTTGAGCTCGAGTCGAAACCCGACTCAGAGACTTCGCCCGATACGGTTAACTAAAGCGCCTCAGGGCCAAAAAAGCATAAGAGTCCAAGTCGCCAGCTAGTCGTATCGACCTTATGCGTAAGAGCCCAAGTCGCTAGCTACAAGTCATACCGACTCAAAGCGCCTCAGGGCCAATTTGAAAACCCGAAGGCTGTTGAGCTCAAGTCAAAACCCAACTCAGAGACTAAGCTCGATACGGTTAACTAAAATTCCTCAGGCCAAAAAAGTGTAAGAACCCAAGTCGCCAGCCTGATGTATCAACCTTACGTGTAAGAGCCCAAGTCGCCACATATAGGTCATACCCACCCAAAGCGCCTCAGGGCCAATTTGAAAACCCGAGGACCATTAAGATCGAGTCGAAACCCAATTCGGAGACTAAGCCCAATATTATTAACTAAAGCGCCTCAGGGCCAAAAAAGCGTAAGAGCCTAAGTCGCCAGCTAGTCGTATCGACCTTACGCGTAAGAGCCCAAGTCGCCAGCTACAGGTTATATTGACTTAAAGCACTTCAGGGCCAATTTGAAAACCTAAGGGCTGTTGAGTCGAGTCGAAACCCAACTCGGAGACTAAGCCCGATACGGTTAACTGAAGCGCCTCAGCGCCAAAAAAGCGTAAGAGCCCTAGTCGCCAGCTATAGGTCATACCGACCCAAAGCGCCTCAGGGCCAATGTGAGAACCTGAGGGCTGTTGAGCTCGAGTCGAAACCCGACTCGGAGACTAAGCTGGATAAGGTTAACTGAAGCGTCTCAGGGCCAAAAAAGCATAAGAGCCCAAGTCGCTAGCTATGGGTCATACCGACACAAAGCTCCTCTGGGCCGATTTAAAAACCTGAGGCCGGTGAGCACAAGTCAAAACCCGACTCGGAGACTAAACTCGATACAGTTAACTAAAGCGCCCAGGGCCAAAAAAGCGTAAGGGCCCAAGTCGCCAGCTATAACGAAGGTCATACTGACCTAAAGCATAAGATCCCGAGTCGCCAGCTTAAAGAGCCTCAGGGCCAATTTATAACCCCAAGGGTTTCATCTCAAAGTCCAATTCGTCGGGCTAACTACCAACATGCAAATAAAATCAAAGAATATTTCATATATATATATACATATATATATATGTGTGTGTATTACAAATACATATTTACAACACTCCCATAGGAGTCTTATGCAAACGGAATAAACAGAAAATCTAGTCTACTCTCGGGACCAGCTCCCTCAAAGGCCCCTCGGGTCAGCTCCCACTGCAACCTTCAAATATCAGCACCAGCCCAAGAAGAAAGGAAAAACTTGGTGTCGATCTCGTCCGCCTCGGCCTGCTTTATCTCTTCCGAGAGGTTAAAGCTCCTAGAATGTATCTCTACGAGGGTCTCCCTCCGAGACTTGTATCGGGCATATTCATCGCCCCTCCTCTCTATGGTGAAAGCTCCTCTCAGCTCGGCCCGAGCATCGGCAGCATCTTTCAAGTAAACGACCACTTGCTTGTCGGCCTTCATATTCAGAAGATCAGCCTCGAGCTTGACAATCCTGCTCAACTGAATTAAGCTATCTTCTCGGGCATTACGAAGTCGTATCTCGAGGGCTGCAGCCTTGCTTGAAGCATTCCTTTGACTCGAGGACCGATCCCCATACGGATAACTATCGACTACCATCGATCACCCATCAAGAGCAGAAACTTAAGGGTTTATTTTAAAAGTCCAAAACTTCAGACCAATTATCAACATGCATCATAGTCTATTCAAAAAAGCAAAGAAAATACCAGAGGCATTTATATATAGTGAAGATTCACAAAGGTGTATTTTACAAGGCCCATGCCTGGAGCCCTTACAAAAAGAAGAGAATAAGTAAAAACCTAATCTACCTTCTTTGAGATGTAGTCTGTCGTTATTATCGGGACTTCATCTTCTTCCTCCCCGGGGAATTTGTCTTCATCAACCCCCTCGAGACTAGCTTCCTCACCAGCTCTTTTCTCTTCGTCTTCGACATCGGCTTCATCGTTGGTAGGGAGGAGGAACTTAGCATCAATCTCATCTTCCTGCTCTATCTCTTCCGAGAATCCAAATCCCTTATCGGGAATCTCCTCGAGGGTCTCCCCCCGAGATTTGCATCGGGTATGCTCACTACTTCTTCTCTCTCAATCGAATGTCTCCCCCTCAACTCTTTCTGAGCATCGGTGGAATATGTAAGACGGTGCCCATTCCCTTTAGAGTATTTTCCAACGTCTCGCAAATAGATTCCCGGGCCAAGAGTAGTTTTGGCTACGCTTTTGCCAGTATCACAACTAGGCATGCTTCCCCCTAAATTAGGAAAGCACTCAAGAACGTCAAGTAGGAAGATATTAAGATTCCCAGAGGAATTTTCACCTAAAGAATATTACATATATGTGAAGTTACTTGGACTCGAATTTAGGGAAAAGAAGAATTGGCGAAGCAGTTCTCAACATCAAGATTTATCTGCGACATGAGGAAATATCTTCAAGATATCTTCTCCCCGCCAAGGAATAGCCCGACCGACTTTATCAATATCTATATCTCCTTTAGATGGAGGGATTTTTACTTGCGCCGCTTTTCCCCAACGGCAATCAACTTTCGACTTTTCAATATCAATTGCCGGACCAACATATCAAGGCATGGGTTCGCGTCGGCCCGCTACCCACAAATATTTATCAGCCTCAAGAACAGATGACGTTTCATAACGTACGAGGAGGAACTCCTCAACAGAGGGGGAACTGTCATTGCACTCTTAGAAGATCATGAAGAAGAAGGGGTTTTATCTTTTTGAGGGACCGTTTTAGAAGTCTTGGCCATAACTGCATTAGCATTTCAGAATGAGAAGAAGAAAATTGGCGAAGAAAGAAAAAGCTGTTAATTGCGGGTTTTAAGGCTTTACAAAGGGTGAAAATTTGAAAAATAAGGGTTGGAATATTTATAGAGGTTTTTCGAAGCGTATTGGAGAAGTTGAAAGGGCGGCAAGTAGCGGTTCAGGGGCTTTTCGAGAATTGTGCTCTGTGCAACCTTCCTGTCACATCAACTGATGACCTTACGTGACTGACGTCATGATGAAGACATTGAGGAGCCAATAATTCAAGACCGTTCCTTATCATTTTATTCTAAGAAACGCGGGGACTATCTATATACGGCTAAAATCGGAAAGCCCGATTTTACGGTCATTTCGACGCTTTGAATGCTCGAAGGCCCGAGCTATGGTATCAATACATATGGAAGGTCCTCGACCTCGAGGAAATACATATGAAAGGTCCTCAACCTCGAGGCCGTGCATATCGAAGGTCAACATGGAAAAGCGGGAAATTCCCATGGGGCACGTGGTTAAAGCTGACAAAGTACACAAGATAGTACAAGCCCGTACCGTGGCATTAAATGGTTGTACCGACCATATCTATTTACATTAATGACGCATGTACTGTGTAGGGATTCCCCCTCATATGTAAAGGGGACCCTTTTCACTTTGTAAGATACATGTTATTCAATACAAGAACATCCTCTGCTCTCTAATAAAAACATTCTCTACAATTGCTTCATAAAATTATTGTTTCTCATTTATTGTGTTCTTGAATTATTCTCCATCTATTACTTGTTATTTATCATAAATATTCTACTCTTAAGTCCTCCAACACTATTTCATTGTTATCGATATCCCTAGTCAAGCTTCTCAAGCTCGACCTCGAGGCCTACCCGACCATCCTAGAGACTGGCCTCTTCGATACCTGGTTTGCGTAATCTAGTTCTTTTCGCTCTTATTTCATTTTTCTCGCTTCATACTCAACATCTACTGCCTAAACAATCCGTGTTAAAAATAGATCACATATTTTTAGAACCACATAACCAAACGTAATTATAATTAGCATTTTCAAGGTAAACAACATGTTTACCTTGAGTCTCCACAGCAACAATCCTTACAACTAGCTAATGATCAAATGACTTCGAAATACCTGGATCTGCACAAAAATGTTCAAAAAGTGTAGTATGAGTACACCACATCGGTATCTAGCAAGTATCAAGACTAACCTCAGAGGAGTAGTGACGAGGAACATTCAAGACACCTACCGGACTAAATAACTTGAATAAGTACAAGTGTAGAAACAACAGAGTGTGATATCTAAACAAAGGCTACGCATAATGAAAAAATAACACGGAAACTTGCAGTAAGAAAGGAAAACAACAACTATGTAACACAGTTTAAATCCGGTGATCACAAATAAAGGAAAGACAGGTAACAACTCAACCAAAAACAACCGCTTTCACTAGGTTCTAGCCAATAAACTTCACAAGGTAGAACCTCTGAGTATTCACAACTCACGATTCTCAATTCCTGAAACCTAACACTTGGCATCCTGTGCTCTCATTACAATCTATAACTGCACTGACGACTCGCATGCCAAACAGAGCCATTCTCACATAGAAAGCAAGTAAACAAGGGTGTTAATCTATACTTAACAATATCAAGAAACCTCTTAACCGATAAGAGTGCTTAACTACGTGTATGGTTTTGCAAGTGTCCTAATATAGTTCATGCCAGCTAGTAAGCATAGGAAAACAAAATGGACAACACATAAAATGTTTTCCCACAACTTTCCACAAGATAAAGCTCACACAGGTAAGTGTACCACTACACAATATCAACAACAAAAATGCCCCCAGGCCATCACCAGTCATCACAAATCAATCTCTGACATATCCACCTTGTCTCACCACTTGTGCAATAGTAAAGTAAGTGCACGCCTTGTCTCGCCACACGTGCATAATAATGTTCCCACCCTGTCTCGCCACATGCGCAACCTACATATATATAGCCCACCTTGTCACGCTGCATGTGCAAATATAAATAGTAACAATAGCACGTCAGAAACATCGTGCAACCCTATAACAACAACCGCATGGCAGAAATTTCGTACATCACAATAACAATCGCACGACAGAAACCTTATGCATCAGAACAACAAGTACAGCAACAACAATGACAATAAATTACCAAAGTACGATAAGTAAATAAACTCAGAAATTCTAGAACTCAAAGACACGGAAGAACAAATTCACAAGGAATAGCCACAATAGAAAATGCTAGTCATATCAAGAACAACTCAACAGGGAAGGAAATACTATGTAACAATGGTCCACAATGTGCAGTTCGACAACGATGGAGCTAACTAAAGTCCAGTAATTCCAAATAAGGGCAAGTCAACTAAGGTATAAGATATCTAAACTTCTGTTAAGGTTGGGAAATTATGAAAGAGATACAATAACTTTAATTATGGATAAGCAGTGAAATATAACCATAACCCCAATTAAGGATGAACAAGTACATAATAGATAATTATAACTTCAAATAAATATAAGCAATTAGGAAAGGATGGCATGGCAATTGAGAGATAACAACTTCAGTTAAGGCACATATGAATCAAATAAGCAATAAGAGTGGATCATGAAGCAATTAATTCTAATTAAAGCAGGTAGAGGTGAAACTAGTAATTAAGAAACGTATTCATAACAAAAATAACAACATATTCAGTAAATACAAGGACCTAAGAACCCTAAAAGGCCAACTTTTCACAAATAAGTCCGAGAACGTACTCGTCACCTCGCATACACGGACTACAACTAGCATAGAGACTCAACCCGAATGGGTAAATCCCCACACGAAGTTAGGCAAGACACATATCTCAAAAAAGACAGACCGATACTCGAAAATGAACTTCTAGGGTGAAATGGACTCCGGACGGATCATATCTAATCAAAATAACTTCAAAGAACAAATAAAACTCATAAGAAACTATTCCAAATCATAAAGCCTCAATCTTTATCAAAATCTAAAAATCGACCCTCGGACACCACCTCCAACTCCGACAAATTTTACAGAATCGGAACACCCATTCAGATACGAGTTCAACCATACTAAAATTATCAAATTCTGATAACAGTTCTTCCCTCAAATCATGATTTTTCATTTTGAAAGTTTTCTTCAAAATCCCCATTTTCCTTAACTCAAAACACAAATTAAATGATAAAAATAAAGATTAAATCATGGAATATAATAAATTCTAGGTGGAGAACATTTACTCAATTAATTTGATTGAAAAACCCACCAAGAATCGCTCAAAACAGAGATCTACAAGTCAGGATATGATAAAAATGGCCTAACCATCGATTTGGAAGATATTTTCTGCTGCCCAGGCATTAAGGCATCACAAACGCGGAAGAAGGATCGCGTTCGCGAAGAAGAAAAAATAGTACTACCCAGTTTTTGCTTCGTGAATGCGACAACATGCTTACGAACGCGGACAAAAAAGCCTGTTGGCTCATGACTGGTCTACGCGAATGCATGGAATAGTACGCGAACGCGAAGAAGGGGATGTCACACCTTCGCGAATGCGAACCTGAAAGAGGGTATGGCAGGATTCCGCGCTTGCGGAAGGAGACATGCAAACACGAATAATAAATAGTGCATCCTCCAATATTACTCTTCATGAATGCTGAGGTATTGACGTGAACGCATAGGAGAAAACTAGATGACAAAATCAACAGTTCCAAAATAGAAGAAAATGGTCCGTAGCCCATCCGAAACACACCCGAGGTCCCCAGGACCCCGTCTAAACACACCAACAAGTTCCATAACCTAACTCAGACTCGCTCGAGGTCTCAAATCACATAAAACAACGTTGAAACTATGAATCAAACTTATGAACTTTTAAATCTTCTAACTTCTATAACTCGCGCTGAAACCTATCAAATCAACCCGGAATGGTGTCATTTTTTACAGGCAAGTCCAAAATAAGATAACAGAGTTGTTCCAACTCTCAGAATCGCATTCCGTCCCTGATATTGCCAAGTCCAAAATCACCATTACCTCGATATTGCGACGTCATATTCGCCGAAATACTCAAAATTACCCTACGGACCTCCAACTCCAAATCCGGAGGCATGTCTAAGTCCAAAATCACCATACGAAGCTACTGTAATCATCAATAACCCATTCCAGAGCCGCTTACACAAAATTCAAATTCTAGTAAACTCTTACCGCTTAAGCTTTCAAAACTTGAATCCTTCTTCTGATTTGACTCTGAATCATCCAATAACTAAATTTAACCACGCACGCAAGTCAATACACATAATACGAATCTACTCAGGGACTTATGCCGCCAAACGGGACTTAAATTCTCAAAACAACCATTCGATTCTTTACATCCTCCCCCTTTTAAACAAACGTTTGTCCTCGAATGTGCCAAGAATCGCCTCGAATTCATCAAATCACTGAATGCACACTTCCAACATACACCCGCGGATGACCCCAGATCACACCAATCCACATAAGCCTGACGACACCATCTCAACTGTAATTTATCCCTTCTACCAACACTAATAAGCCTTAGAGTCAAAATTCTCACCTTCTGTTCGTCTCCAGAAGAACAGATTCCAAATCCACACCCGGTATCAATCTTAACAAGATGCAACAACTTATTCCTACACCCACAAGGTACAATCACTCAATATGACATACCACACATAGGCCCATAATAACATTTGTTACAACAATAAATGCCCGTAATCAAAACCATCACCGGCTACCAACCTCACATTCGCTAGAACCCTGTTTCAAACCTCCACAATGCTGACAATGATGCAAGGAACACGAAGACCTAATAACTATACACCCGGATCAATAAGTCACATCTAACGCCACCAGGCACACACCCCGTAAACTAAAACTCAAATAAGAACAAGACGAAATTACTGAATATGTAAAGAGAAACACATAAGAGAAATACCCAACAAGCACAACTCTCTATCAGTACCATACTACGAATCAAATTACAAGGAAAATCAAAGTATATGAACAAATCACAAGGATCTCATCCTAATATAACTTCCACAACGACACGCAACCTGACTCAAACATATCAAATCACATAGAAACGCGAGGGTCTTGCCCTAAACTTGGAATCACAAGTCAAATACACATCATACCAATTGAAACCTTCCACTAACTCAACTCTGCCAATAGAATCACAACACTTACTGAATTCTCACCCCGGTAGAGCATCTAAATCCCAAATCATAACCAAAATACTCATGAAACACATCAAAACTTACTGTAATGGACAACAAGAATTCACTTCTAGTCTCGTAACTCCCAATGATGAATAAAAACAACAATAGACATGAGATACTACTCATAGAATCTCCCAACAAGATAAAACACATAAACAGAATACTAAGTCATGAACGCACCCATAGGTGGAGCAACAAATATGGGAATTCACCTCGATAAGCAGAACTGAAATAAAGTACGAATGGTGCCTCTCTGTAACAAACCAACAACATACCTATATGAATTCATCTGGCGCAGCGGCCTCAAGCCTACTATATGAAACACATCAACGGATCGGGCCTCCCCCTCTTGGGCGCCCTCTACTTGCATGAATACTCCGATGTGACACATTTGTCCGGAGTCTGGGACAACCTATTACTATGTGGCTGGTATCTCCACAGTCAAAGCAACCTCCCTGCTGACATGCCCATGGAAACTGTGCGGTACGGGTACTCTGAGACCCATGAATACCTAAAACACCGTGCGAAGCCTGAAGTGCAAACTAAACTGGCTGACCCAAAAAGCCTCTACCATGTCGTACCCTACCTCAAAAATAAGGACCAGTAGATATCTCCGAACTACGAGGCCTCCTCGCCTCCCTGTCCTCTCTCTACTGGCCTCGTTTGTCCTTTCTCTCTCTTGGCCCCACCTGTCCTCTCTCTCCCGGTCCCACACGCTCTCTATTCAGCAAGCGATCCCTAACACCTGATGAAATAAAACATTCGACTCCAACTCCCGAGACATGCTTACCCAAATATCATGCCTGAGCCCCTCAATGAATCTACGTACACGCTCTCTAACTGTAGAGACCAAAACAGGTGCATGTCTGGCCAAATCACTGAATCTAACGGCATACTCTGATATTGACATAGTGCCCTGGCGCAGCTGCTCAAACTCCATGCGCCATGCATCTTGAAGGGACTTAGGGACAAACTCTCTCAAGAACATCTTCGAAAACTGAACCCATGTATGTGAAGCTGCCTCGACCAAACTACCCAACTCGTACGCTCGCCACCACTGATAAGCCGCTCCCCTAAGCTGGAACATAGTAAAAGCAACCCCGCTCAATACCCGTAATACAGAGAATGCGGTCAATCCTCCAGAACCCTGGGCATCATCTATTGCCAATCCAATGAAGGTAGGAGGGTCGTACTTCTAGTATCTCTGAAGTCTAAGTTGTTCTTCCTCAGATCCTGCTGCCCTAACCACGGGCTGAACTGGAACCACAGGTTTTGTCACCATGACACCTGGAACCTGACCAATATGAACTCGCTTCCCTGGAGTGTGGGCGGCAGGAGTCTGAGCTCCTCCCCCGACCTGTGAAGTAGCTGGTGCAACCAGAATCAACAGAAGTCCAACTGGAGCAATACTTGAAATGGAAATCCAGAAAAAATCACCAAAAGGAATTAATGAATAATTTAGAAAGATGGATATTACTGCTATGGATGGTCCGATACTGAATAAACGAGTATCTCATGTAGATGGAATAAGNCATATTCTTGAAGATATTTCTCTTTCTAACCAAACAATTAATAGTACACCTATTATGATTCCTAATACAAGAGTCAAAATAGGGAAAAGCATCCATATGATCTCATAAACTTCTTTTAAGGATTCCAATTTGGAAAAAGAATTGATAGTTTCTATTTCTGTTGTATAAATTATCATTTAGCCTGAGCCGATGTACCAAACATGATTAGGAATTGTGTTAAGGTCTCCTGAAGTCCACGGTTAACAGCAGGTGCCTCCAGTACCTGCCCCCCAATTGGAACTACTAGAGGCTCCTCAACTATTGCTATGATATGTGCCCTAGATGCGGCACGTGCTCCTCGTTGGCCTCTGCCTTTGCCCCTAGCGACATCTGTTGTGGGGGTAACATCATCAGTAACTACAACTCGTGTCCTCACCATCTTTGAGAGAATGGAATGATAAAAGTTCAAACTTCGAGATCAATAATCTCGTACGATATGAATGAAAGAAGTGAAACTGTCCTAATAGTTCTCTAGCCTCTTAAAGATAACTATAGACGTTGATGAAGGTGATTTTACCATTTATTTCGGTCTCTTTTCTTTAGATTTTACGTCATTTAATTATCATATCAGGTTGTTTATGGTGAGTATTGGTAGATTTTTAGGTAAATGATGCCATGAACAGAGTTGAATTCAATTGAAGTGGAATTGAGGAAAAAAATACAAAAAGTGTAAAATCCTTCAGTGATTCCGCATCTGTGGTATATTGTTAGCGTATGCGACATCGCATATACGAGGGGAAAGGTTGCATCTGTTACGATGTGCTACACTACACTGGGACCATATCTGCGTCAAGTAATCCGCGCCTGTGGAGTTGCTTGTGCGACTGTATGGTCCGCATTTGCGGAGAAGGTAATTCCACACAAGCATCGCATCTACGATTGACAATCCGTATCTACGGAGCCGGTGGTGCAGCGATATGTCTGCATCTGCAGAGTAGTCAGTTCCCCAGAGTTTACACATGTGCGAAAGTAAGTCCGCTTTTGTGGAGCCGCACCTGCGTTGATTTTTCTGCAGGTGCGGTCAACGGGCTTTGGTTGAGGACTGGGTTGGAATTTCACATTTTCTCAATTTCAAACGCACAAATACACGATCTAACTTATTGGAAACATATCTTTGGCTTATTTTTCAGTCCCTTGACTAGAGAAGACAAGTTTTGGAGCTAGGGTTCTTGCGCACACACTTGGGTCTTGAAGATTTGACGCTTTTGGTTGAGAAGTTCTTACCCATTTATATTCATTTCTTTATTTCCTTGATTTGTATTGTATATTTAAGTGTGTAGTATTTTTTCCAACACTTGAATCATATTTATGGGAATATTCATATTTAAAGTATGGATTAAATATCTTGTTGTGCTTATGTATTAAACGATTTTTAGTTATATTGAAGTGAGTTATTGTTTCTTTAATTATTATTGTTCTTTAATATTTCCAAAGGGATTATCTAACCCTAAGACTCGCCTATTAACTTCGAATTAATTTTGGAAAAGATAATTTGAGGTTGGGAAATATTAATTAACAAGAACTTGAGACTTTAACCCTCACTTTATAGATTCTACCTTGAGATAGGATTGAACTACTTGTAGCCATATCTGTGTCACGACCCCAAATCCTAAGCCGGCCGTGATGGCACCTAACATGGAACTAGGTAAGCCAAAAATCACATACTGACATAATATTTTCATAATTTCCAAAACAGTACCGATATATCACAAAATTCTTTCGCTTAAGCAGTTCACAACAACAAAATGAATAAAATAGTTTATACACTACCCCTAAACCTGGAGTCAACCGTCATGAGCATCTACGAGTAGTACAAAATAACCCTACTGTCATAATACATCAAGACTTGAAACGAGGAACTAAATACAAAATAAGAAATGGGAACAGAGATGTTGTGGACGCTGAACAGCTACCTCAAAGTCCCAACTCCGGCTGCGCAAGGGGGAAGAAAATTAGCGTTCGGTACCAGCAGCTGTATTTTCACACAGGGGTGCAGGGAGTAATGTGAGTACGCCAACTCAGTAGTAGTGAAAATAAATCAAGTCCAAGCAGTAAGAAACACATAGGATCAAATCATCAATTCACAATAAGCACGACATTTCTTTCCAACAGTGTATACATTAAATCAACATTCTTTAAAATCCAACTTCAGTAAAAATCCTTTGAAAGTTGGATTTCCAAATATTTCAGAAAAATACCCAAAGAGTTTAGTGTAAAAATGGAATAAATCATAAATAGCCCCTCAGGACAAAACATGTATCATACATCACCCCTCGGGAAAATCATCACTCAGAAGTCGCTCAGCATACCCCACAATAGTATCAGCCCCTCGGGCAACCTCACTGTCACTCATGCCTCCCAATCACTCGTCACTCGGCACTTGCACTCAGTAGGTACATGCGCTCACTGCGGGTGTGTACAGACTCCGGAGTGGCTCCTTCAGCCCAAGCGCTAATATCAAGCCACCTCGTGGCATATCATATCCTCACAATCAGGCCCTCGACCTCACTAAGTTAGAAACTCTCAAAAAGCCCCTCGGGCTATCAGTAAAACGGGGTACTCGACCCAAAACATCCTTTTATATCTCAAAATAGTGTAAATAAGGCTGAGTTTCGAAATCAGTTAAACATAATATGACTGAGTGTAAATCATAAGTCAACACAGTGAGGAAACAATAGTAAAGTCCCAAAGGGGTCTAAACAAGTCGGACAAGGCCCCAAAACATGGCTTACAACCCAAATATAGCAATAGTCTTAAAAACACGATTTAACATATGATTTAAAAGTAAATACACAACTCAATAGTTTCCACGGGAAGGACCAAGACCAAATCTAAAAATCAGTGCACGCACACTCGCCATCCGGTGTGTGTGCCACTCCAAAAATAGTGAGTAAATACGATGTCCGGGGTTTCGTACCCTCAGGACAAGGTTTATAGTCATAACTTACCTCAAATTGGCCCAAATACTAATCCACGATGCTCTTTCCCCTCGAATCTGCTCCCGATTGCTCCGAATCTAACCAAAACTAGATTAATATCATCAATATACGCTAAAGGAACAAGTCCCACTCAAAAATTATCAAAATTAGGCACAATTTCCGAAATTGCCCAAACCCGTCCCTCGGGCCCACGTCTCAAAATTCTAAACAATCGCATCACAAGAATCCTTATCCTCTCCCGAGTCTATACATATAAAATGTATCAAAACCCGACCACAATTGACCCCTAAATTCCTTAATTATAAGCCTCAATTTCCAGAGCCCTAAACCCCCAATTTAAGCCATTAAATTCCATTAATTCCAAGCCTAATCCGTCAAATATCAACATAGAATCGAGTTTTTAATCCATGAAACTTACCTCCACAGAAGACCCTCGAAACCCCTCTTAAATTTGCTCCCAAAAGCCTCAGCCCGCATGCAAAACATGATAAAAGCGCCAAAAATTCGCGAAAGATGGTATTTATACTACCTTCCCAGTGGTTCCACACCTGAGGCCACTTACGCGCACCTGCTGACCCACACCTGCGGTCCCAGGTGTGCACCTGCAGAAAACACTAGAAGGCCAGTCTCCGCACCTGCGATCAAACTTCCGCATCTGCGGCTTCGTAGGTGCGGTAAAAACGTCGCACCTGCGGAACTCCTCCAACCCACAATAATCTGCATATGCGACGAGTTGTCCGCTTCTGCGGGCCCGGACCTGCAGTACTATATCCGCAGGTGCGTTAACACCACCACCACTAGCATCAGCTGTTATTTTCCAACTAAAAATCCCCTGATGGCTATCCGAAACCCGAGCCCCCTCGGGACCCCAACCAAAAATACATACAAGTCATAAATGATCACCCGGACAAAGTCGAACCCTTGGAACACCCAAAACAACGCTAAAACACCCAGATCACATCGGATTCAAGCCTATGAACTTTGAAACTTCTAAATTTCGCCAAAGACGCTGAAACCATCCAAAACACGTCTGATTGACCCTAAATATTGCACACACATCCAAAATGACACTGCGAACCTGTTCCAACTTTCGAAATTCCATTCCGACCCTAATAGCTAATCTTTTTCACTGCCGACCGAAAATCGCCGAAACACTCAATTTCGCCAATTCAAATCTAATACTACATCGGACATCAAAACCACATTCCGAACACACTCCTAAGTACCAAATCACTTAACGGAGCTATCCGAGCCATAAAATCTACATTTCGGGGTCGTTTAACAATAAGTCAACTCCTAGTTGACTTTTCCAACTATTAAGCTAATTTAAGAGACTAAGTGTCTCAGTTGTTACCACGACCACTCCGAACTCGAACCAACCGACCCAAAACAACATAAATAGGCTAAGCAACATATGATAAAGCATAAATAGGGAAAACGAATAAAATTCTCGGAACGACCGGCTGGGTCGTTACATCCTCCCCCTCTTAAACAAACGTTTGTCCACGAACGGGTCTAGAAACATATCCTGAGTCTCAAATAAGTGAGGATACCTGCTTCGCATCTCCCGCTCGGTCTCCGAAGTGGCATCCTCCACCGACTGTCCTCTCCACTGAACCTTCACTGAAGCTATATCCTTCAACCTCAGCTTTCTGGCCTGACAACCCAAAATAGCCACTAGCTCTACCTCATATGACATATCACCCTCGAGCTG
This sequence comes from Nicotiana paniculata, assembly GCA_005239505.1. Classification (NCBI taxonomy): domain Eukaryota; kingdom Viridiplantae; phylum Streptophyta; class Magnoliopsida; order Solanales; family Solanaceae; genus Nicotiana; species Nicotiana paniculata. The sequence goes on from ML334113.1 coordinate 27,771, forward strand.
AACCGTGCTGAAGTCCAAAACATGATACGGGTCACCAACATACTTCCGCATCATTGAAACATGGAACACCGGGTGAATACTCGATAAGCTGGGTGGCAAGTTAAGTCTATAAGCCACCTCTCCAATCCTCTGCAGAACCTCAAATGGCCCAATGAACTGGGGAATCAACCTTTCCCTCTTCCTAAACCTCATAACACCCTTCATGGGTGACACCTTCAGCAACACCTTCTCCCTAACCATGAAAGACACATCTCGGACCATCCGATACGCATAAATCTTCTGCCTAGACTTCTCCATGAGAAGCCATTCCTGAATCAACTTCACCTTACCCAACGCATCCTGAACCAAGTCTGTGCCCAACAGCCTAGCCTCGCCCGGCTCAAACCAACCAACCTGAGATCTACACCTCCTACCATATAAAGCCTCATACGAAGCCATATGGATACTCGACTAATAACTATTATTATATGCAGACTCCGCGAGCGGCAGAAACTGGTCCCATGAAACCCCGTAATGAATGACACACACACACACAGCATGTCCTCCAGAATCTGAATAGTGCACTCCGACTGCCCGTCGATATGAGGATGAAATGTTGTGCTCAACTCAACCTGAGTACCTAACTCCCTCTGCACGAACCTCCAAAACTGAGATGTGAACTGAGAACCTTTGTCGGAAATGATAGAAACTAGAACCCCATGCAATCGGATAATCTCCCTGATATAAATCTCAGCTAACCACTCCAAAGAATAAGTAGTACTAACAGGAATGAAGTGCGCGGACTTGATAAGCCAGTCCATTAATAACCCATATAGCATCAAACCTCCTCGAAGTCCGTGGAAGCCCAACTACAAAGTCCATGGTGATCTGCTCCATCTGCTCCCACTTCCACTTCGGAATATATAATCTCTGAAGTAATCCACCTGGTCTCTTGTGCTCATATTTAACCTGATGACAGTTGAGACACCGATCCACAAACTCAACAATATCCATCTTCATTCGCCTTCACCAATAATGTTGTCTCAGATCCTGATACATCTTTGCGGCACCCGGATGGATAGAATACCGCGAACTATGGGCCTCAGCTAAAATGAAATCACGAAGCCCATCTACATTGGGCATGCAAATGCGGCCTTGCATCCTCATGACCCCATCATCACCAATAACTACATCCCTGGCATCACCGCGACGGACCCGCTCCTAAAGAACAAGCAAGTGTGGATCATCATACTGGCGTGCTCTAATCTAATCATAAAGAGAAGATCTGGAGGCTACACAAGCCAATACCCGTGGGGGATCTGATAGATCCAATCTCACCAACTGACCCGCTAAAGCCTGAACATCAAGTGCTAAAGGTCGTTCTACTGCTGGAAGGTAGGCTAGACTCCCCAAACTCTCTGCTCTACGACTCAGGGCATCGGCCACTACATTGGCCTCCCCCGGATGATATAGAATAGTGAGGTCATATTTCTTGAGGAGCTCCAACCATCTCCTCTGACACAAATTCAGGTCCTTCTGCTTATGCAGATGCTGCAAACTATGGTGATCAGTGAAAATCTCACAATGCACTCAATACAAATAATGACGCCAAATCTTCAAGGTGTGGACAATGGCTGCTAGCTCAAGATCGTGCACTGGATAATTTATCTCGTGCAACTTCAACTGTCTGGACACGTAAGAAATCACCCTACCATCCTGCATCAAAACCGCTCCAAGGCCAACTCTCGAGGCATCACAGTAAACTGTATAAGAACCTGAACCCGTAGGCAAAACCAATATCGGAGTTGTATTCAAAGCTGACTCGAGCTTCTGAAAGCTCTCCTCAGTCAACCTGAACTGAGCACCTTTCTATGTTAGTCTGGTCATAGGTGCTGCAATAGATGAAAGTCCCTCTACAAAACGGCGATAGTACCCTGCCAAACCAAGGAAACTGCGGATCTCGGTAGTTGATGACGGTCTAGGCCAGCTCTGCACCGCCTCTATCTTCTTCGGATCAACCCGAATACCCTCACTGGATACCACGTGCCCCAAGAACGCTACTGAATCATGAAAGAGCTCACACATTCAAAAAATTTGCATACAACTTCTTCTCCCTCGAGGTCTGAAGCACAACACTCAAATGCTGCTCATTATCTTCCCGAGATCGAAAATAAACCAAGATGTCGTCGATAAACATGATGACGAAAGAATCCAGATAAGGATGGAATACACTATGCATCAAGTGCATAAAGGCTGCTGGGGCATTGTTCAGCCCAAATGACATAACCAGAAACTCATAATTACCATATCTAGTCCTAAAGGCAGTCTTCGAGATGTCGGGCCCCTAAATCTCAGACTGATGATAGCCTGAACGCAAGTCAAGCTTGATAAATATCCCGGCACCCTGCAACTGATCAAACTAGTCATCTATACGAGGCAAGGGATACCAGTTCTTCACCGTAACCTTGTGCAGCTGCTGATAATCAATACACATACGCATAGAACCATCCTTCTTCTTCACAAACAACACCGGAGAACCCCAAGGTGACACACTAGGCCGAATGAACCCCTTATCTAGGAGTTCTTGAAATTTTTCCTTTAGCTCCTTCAACTTTGTTGGTGCCAAACAATAAGGTGGAATAGAGATAGGCTGAGTGCCTGGCACCAGTTCAATACAAAAACCAATGTCCCTGTTAGATGGCATGCCTGGCAGGTCTGCAGGAAACACGTCCGGAAAGTCACGGACCACGGGAACCGAATCAATAGTAGGAGTCTCACCACTGAGATCCCTCACAAAATCCAAATACGATAAACACCCCTTTTCAACCATACGCTGAGCCTTCAGGTAAGAAATCACCCTACTAGGCACATACTAAGAAAAACCTCTCAACTCAACCCTCGGAAATCCTGGCATAGCTAAGGTCACGGTCTTTGCGTGACAATCAAAAACAACATGACACAGAGATAGCCAATCCATGCCCAATATTGTATCAAAATCAACCATGCTGAGTAACAACAGGTCCACTCGGGTCTCCAGACCCCCAATAGATATCACACATGATCGATGTACACGGTCCACAACAATAGTATCGTCCACCAGAGTCAACACATGAACCGATGCAACTAGAGACTTATTAGGCACATCTAGATAATGGGAAAAATAAGAAGAATCATAGGAACACGTAAAAGAACCAGGGTCAAATAAAGCCAAAACATCTTGGGGAAAGACTGAGACAATACTTGTGATCACTGCATCGGAGGCCATAGCATCTGGCCTGGCTGGAAGTGCAAAGATACGATCCTGGCCTCCACCTGCGCGACCTCCCCCTCTAGGGCGGCTCTCTGGTGGTCTGGCCCCTACCCCTGCCATCTAGGCGGGTGGTAAAGTAATTGGAGCTGAAGTTGAGGGCTAGCCCCTCTGCCGAGAAGAACCACAAAACCAAGGGGGACACTGTCTCCATATGTGCCCAAACTCTCCGCACTCAAAACAACTCCCTGGAGCTGGAGACGAAGACTGAAAGAAATCCCTGGCACCAAAATGGCCACTAGAAGAATCATGCATAGAGTAAACCTGAACTGGTAGTGCTCGAGCTGCGCTCTAGGCTAGAATGGCACTGAATGAAGAATGGCCCGACTCAGAGCTGCTGGGGCCATGCCTCGAAGATGCACCACTATAGGCTGGGCGGACTGGCTGAGGAGGCCTGAATAAACGGCCTCTACCATGCTGAAACTGCCCCCTGGAAGGAGCACCACTAGAACCACCAGATCTACGAGGCCTCTTGTCCTCCCTCTCCTCCTGCTCCTGGTGGCGAATCGACTCAATATCTCGAGCAATATCAACAACCTGCTCGAAGGTAGCACCTAATACCCTCTCCCTAGTCATCAAAAAGTGGAGGTGATAAGTGTGGCCATCCACGAACCTCCTAATCATCTCCCTATCAGTAGGGACCAACTCATTGGCATGACGATACAACTCTGAAAATCGCATCTCATACTGCGTCACTGATAGCTCCCTCTGACGCAGCTGCTCAAACTGTTTGCGCTGCTCCTCCCTGTGAAACTGGGGTACATACTTATCCAAGAAGATAGTGGAGAACTGTGCCAGGTGAGGGGTGCTGCACCAACAGGCCTACACCTTTCGAAGGACTCCCACCAAGTAAAAGCAGCCCTAGAAAACTGAAACGTAGCAAACGAGACCCCACTGGTCTCCAGAATCCCAGCAGTACGAAGCATCTCTGACACTTATCCAGAAAACCCTGGGCATTCTCGCCCTCAGCACCACTGAATGTTAGAGGATGAAGCCTACTAAATCTCTCCAGCCTATGCTGCTCATCATCTGGCATAGCTGGAACCACGACATGCTGAACTGGAGCAACCGACTGGGCTGGAACTGCCCGCAGTGTCTTAAGGCCCTGAGTAACCTGCTCAGGTGTCCGGGCAGCTGGAGTCTGAGTGCCTCCCCTGTCCTAATAAGTAGCATCAGTAGATACAACAACTACCTGGGCAAGGCTAGTACATACTATCAAGATCTCAGTCAGGGTCTCCTGAAGACCCGGAATAACAATGGGCACTACCGGTGCTTGAGCCTGTCCCGCTGAAATATATGCGGCGGGAACCTGATCCTAAATGATAGGTGGACCCTCTGGTGCTTACCGGGCTGGTCCCCTACCCCTACCACGCCCTCGACCGCAGCCTCGACCTCTTGTTGGTCTAACTGGTGTTTGGTCACCCTGATTGGTAGCGAGTGTCCTCACCATCTGTGAGAGAATGAAACAACAGAAGTTTAGATTTCTAGAATAAACAAAATGGCACGACAGAATTCAAGAAAATGAGATTTTTCCTAACGATTATGAAGCTTCACGAAGATAAGTACAGACGTCTCTGTACCGACCTGCAAGACTCTACTAAACCTGCTCATGACCGTTGAGTCCGATGTAGCATAGGCTCTGATACCAACTTGTCACGACCCCAAATCCTAAGCCGACCGTGATGGCACCTAACATGGAACTAGGCTAGCCAACAATCACATACTTTTTTTACAAAATATTTTCATAATTTCCAAAACGGTTCCGATATATCACAAAATTCTTTCTCTTAAGCAGTTCACAGCAACAAAATGAATAAAACAGTTTATACGCTACCCCAAAACCTGGAGTACCATCATGAGCATCTACGAGTAGTACAAAATAACCCTACTGTCATAATACATCAAGACTTAGAACAAGAAACTAAATACAAAACAAGAAATGGGAAAATAGATGTTGTGGACGCTGAACACCTACCTCGAAGTCCCTCATCCGACTCCGCAAGGGGGAAGTAAACTAGTGCTCCGTACCAACACTTGTATCTAGACACAGGGGTGCAGGGAGTAATGTGAGTACGCCACTCAATAGTAATGAAAATAAATCAAGTCTAAGCAGTAAGAAACACATAAGATCAAATCATCAATTTACAATAAGCACAACCTTTCTTTCCAACAATGTATACATTAAATCAACATGCTTTATAAGCCAACTTCAGTAAAAATCCTTTGAAAAGTGGGATGTCCAACAATTTTAGAAAAATACCCAAAGAGTTTAGTGTAAAAATGGAATAAATCATAAATAGCCCCTCAGGCCAAAACATGTATCATACATCGCCCCTCGGAAAAATCATCACTCAGAATTAGTCGCTCAGCATACCTCACAATCACTCAGTATCAGCCCATCGGGCGACCTCACTATCACTCATGCCTCCCAATCACTCGTCACTCGGCAATCGGCAATCGGCACTCGCACCCAGTAGGTACCTGCGTTCACTGGGGGTGTGTACAGACTCTGGAGGGGCTCCTTCAGCCCAAGAGCTAATATCAATCCACCTCGTGGCATATCATATCCTCATAATCAGGCCCTCAGCCTCACTTAGTCAGAAACTCTCAAAAAGCCCCTCGGGCTATTAGTAAAATGGGGTACTCGACCCAAAACATCATTTTATATCTCAAAATAGTGTAAATAAGGCTGAGTTTCGAAATCAGTTAAACATAATATGACTGAGTTTAAATCATAAGTCAACACAGTGAGGAAACAATAGTAAAATCCCCCAAGGGGTCTAAACAAGTCGGCACAAGGCCCAAAACATGGCTTAAAGTCCAAATATAACAATAGTCTTAAAAACACAATTTAACATATGATTTAAAAGTAAACACGCAACTCAATAGTTGCCACGGGAAGGACCAAGACCAAATCCAAAAATAAGTGCACGCTACACACTCGCCATCCGGCGTGTGCGCCACTCCAAAAATAGTGAGAAAATACGAAGTTCGGGGTTGCATACCCTCAGGACAAGGTTTATAGTCATTACATACCTCAAACCAGCCCAAATACTAATCCGCGATGCTCTTTCCCCTCGAATCGGCTCATGATTGCTCCCAATCTAACCGAAACCAGATTTATATCATCAATATACGCTAAAGGAACAAGGCCCACTCGAAAATTATCAAAATTAGGCAAAATTCCCGAAATTGGTCAAACCCGGCCCTCGGGCCCACGTCTCGGAATTCTATAAAAATCGCATCACAAGAATCCTTATCCTCTCCCGATTCAATACATATAAAATGCATCAAAACCCGACCACAATTGACTCCTAAATTCCTTAATTATAAGCCTCAATTTCCCAAGCCCTAAACCCCCAATTTATGCCATTAAATTCCACTAATTCCAAGCCTAATCTGTCAAATATCAACATAGAATTGAGTTTTTAGTCGAAGAAACTTAGCTCCACAGAAGACCCTCGAAATCACTCTTCAATTAGCTCCCAAAAGCCTCAGCCCGCATGCAAAATATGATGAAAGTGCCAAAAGTTTGCGAAGGCTGGTATTTATACTACCTGTCCAGTGGTTCCGCACCTGTGGCCACTTACGCGCACTTGCGGACCCGCACCTGCGGAAAACACTAGAAGGCTAGTCCGCACCTGCGATCAAACTTCTGCATCTGTGGCTTCGTAGGTGCGGTAAAAACCTCGCACCTACAAAAATCCTCCAACCCACAATAATCTGCAGCTGCGACGAGTCGTCCACTTTTGCGGGGCCGCCCTGTGGTACCCTATCTGCAGGTGAGTTAACACCACCACCACCAGCATCAACTGCTATTTTCCTACTAAAAGTCCCTTGATGGCTATCTGAAATAAACCCGAGCCCCTTCGGGACCTTAACCAAAAATATAAACAAGTCATAAATGATGACCCAGACAAAGTCGAACCCTCGGAACACCCGAAACAACACTAAAACACCCAGATCACATTGGATTCAAGCCTATGAACTTTGAAACTTCTAAATTTCGCCAAAGATGTCGAAACCATCCAAAACACGTCTGATGACCTAAAATTTTGCACACTCATCCAAAATGACAGTACGAACATGTTCCAACTTCCGAAATTCCATTCCGACCCCGATAGCTAATTTTTTTCACTGCCGACCGGAAATCGTCAAAAAACTCAATTTCGCCAATTCTAGCCTAATACTACACCGGACATCAAAACCACATTCCGAACACACTCCTAAGTCCCAAATAACCTAACGGAGCTATCCGGGCCATAAAATCTACATTCCGAGGTCGTTTACCAATAAGTCAACTCCTAGTTGACTTTTCCAACTAGTAAGCTAATTTAAGAGACTAAGTCTCTCAGTTCTTACCACGACCACTCCAAACCCCAACCAACCGACCCAACAGAACATAAATAGGGTAAGCAACATATTGTAAATTTGCTTAATATCTTATTTTTTTTAAGGATAATTCAATTAGGAAGTCTTGTTAGTCTTTGGAAGAAGCTTATATAGAATTATTATCCTAAGCTAATTAACATAAACTCTCTCATATTTGTAAAATCGTGAAATACATTGGATCGTTACTTGAGTGTAATTCCCTATGTACCCATGCTTGTAGCCATTGATCATTTTATTTGCTTTCTAAGTTAGTTTACATTTTTGTAATTAGATATAAATATTTTCTCAAATATTTCTAAGTGCTTGTCTTAGCATAATAAGTGATTATTCTCTTACACGCCTAATCGCCTACATATTGTTCTATGTGGGATTCCACCCCGACTCATAGTTGGGTAAATTATATTGCGCGCGAACGTGTCCTTTTACTTTTTAGTAGTGGATTTGGACGTCACCAAAATTGGCGCCGTTGCCGGGGAACAATTTGGCGTATTTAGGGTGTTTGACAGGTAAGTGTAAGTGCTTTGGTCCAAACTTGGTAATATTTGTGTAATTATTTTTCCTATCTTTATCTTCTTATTTGTTTCTTGTTTGTTTTCTTAGTTTTTGAAAAATCACATCATATAATGAAAATTGGTCGGATGGTAGTTGTTCGTACTTTGATGACCCTTGTCCTTATTGTGGAGGACCACACTCGAGGCAAAATTGCTTACATTATATTGGGGGAAGATTGTGCACACAATCTCAAACCCATGAGTGGAGTATTTGTGATAAGTGTGGTCATCAAAATGGTCATTGGGATAATTCTACTTATTTGTCCTTCCATTCCCCGATCCCCCGCTGTAATGAATTTATTTTGTGTGATGAAAATTATAGGGATATGGAAGTGGAAGAAATTGATCATGGTCGAAATGGAGAGTTCAAGCTCATAGTGGAATGCCTACTTGAAGTAGGTAACAAAGAGCAAAGTGTCTTGGAGGAGCTTTTGGAAAATAGTCTCCAACATGACTTGGCGCTTGAAAGGTTGAACTCACAAATGGAAGAAATGCTTGAAGCTTTAGAGGTCCAAAAAGCCTCGAAAGTGAATTATAGCCAAGAACCTTCCTTAGAGGTGGAAGCTGAATATCCGCACTTTGAAAGATAGAATGAAAATATTGGTTGAGGCTCACTATACCCATCAACTTGAGAGTTTGGAAAGAGGTCAAGAAGAGTCCGACTTCGAGGAAGAAAGTGAGTTTTATTTTGAGGAATCAAGAATTGAACAGTCGCCAACCGACTCCATGCTTGTTAGTGATGCCAAGAAAAATATGGAATTAGAGTAAACTATTAATTGAAAATATGGTTGAAGTTGAATCTAGTTCCGGGGATCAAGAAGATGTCAAAATTCGAGAAAAAATACAATGCGGAGGCTTGATGTCACATTCCAAGAATTTCTCAATATTGGAGTTGTGTGGTGATACGGGAATTGAACTACATGAGTCAATGAGGGACTGCGAGGAGGAAATACAAAGGCCATACATTTTAGAGTTTGAAGGTACACGGAGGCAAAATGACATTCCTCACATGAAAGACAAGAAATGCAAAATGAAGAAATTAATGTTTGGCTTGATCATCTACTTACCACCCCCATAGCTCGAGGTCACAAGGTTGATTCCAAGTAACATGCCCAATTCATATCGTCCAAGTACGAGAAACGTGGTAAAGTTGATTCGCCTCGTGCCACGAAGTCAAATGCGGTGCTTGGTGGGAGGCAACCCCTCGTTTTCAATATTTTAGTCATTTTTGAAGTTTTCTTTTTTTAGAATAGCTTAGTATGTTATTTTTGACTAATATGCAAAGTTTTAGATTTTTTGGAGTTGAATTAAGGGGTTTGTGTTGGAACAAGCCAAAACATTGGCTGCCTAGAACTGGCTAGCTGAACTCTGGTGTAAGCGCACTTGCAGACAAAGGCACGTAGGTGCGCTTTCGCAGAAGTGGAACAATCAGGCACAGATGTGCAACTTGCACAGGTGATAAAAATAATCACAGATGCGCTTCTTCTACCGCAATTGCGTAAATCGGGCAGGTTTAATGAACCAACCCCTCATTTCATCAGGTAATACTCTTTTTTTTTCCAAGCTAAAACTCCTCCATCTCTCACATGACTGCTACTCAAATTCTCCATTGCTCTCAATTTCTACTGATCTCAGGTACTCATCAACAACCTCTTTCTCAGCTGCTTTTTTTTTTTACTTTTTCAATTTTCTTTTTCTTCTTCTTCTTCACGGTCATTCCCTAGTCCCGTTTTTCCCATTTTTGATTAGGGTTGATATTAGGGTGAGGAAAATTCCAGTAGCTTTGCAGCTGGAGCTTCTGGGGCCCATTCGACTAACTTGATTTGGATTTTTTAGGTACTCTAAGCTTTTAAATGGACCAAAACATGAACGACAATGCTCCTCTTGATCACGAAATTGAAGAAGTGGCTGAGGACTTGAACTATGATGCTAACAGATTCATGTCTTCCCAATGCCAAGCTCGATATTATGATGATCTCCTCATGAAGAAGCTCAAACTTGAAAAGGGAATTGCCGATGACAAAGTGGCCGAGCTCACTCCAGATTTCCATGGTGGGCTAGTTTCAAGCGGTTGGACCTTCTTCATCCCCACCCAATGCAAATCCAATGAGGAATTGGCTAGGGAATTTTATGCCAAGTTAAGGCATAGACATTTCCAAAACCATGAAATCACTATAAGAGGGAAGACTATGAGATTCAGAGTTGAAGAGATAAATGATGTCTATGGGATCCCAAATCATCCGCTCGAGCCATTGCAAGAAAGAGATACATGCAACAATGTTTATTGGCTAGTTGCAAGTTATGTCCTCCAGTTCATAAAGTGACTTGGGATACAAGAAAAAAAAGGCATCAAATATGGAGATTTCACAGACAAAGCAAAAATGTGGTTGTATATCATTGCGAGCAGAGTGTCTCTGATGTGTAGCCTAAAGTATATATATTTCTTTGTATATCGCCTCATATTTTACTTTTGTTTCATGAATTTTGAATGTTAATTGTAATGATTTATACTAATTTGAAGTGTTTTTATGTGTAGGAACGATTCGGGAGAAATTGGGGGCGAAACGTGCAAAATGAGAGCCAAAACGAACGAAACCAGGCAAGTTGCGAATTTGGGCACCACAGGCAGCGCCTTGAGCCACCTGTGGCGCTGGAGGCAGTGAGTAAATCTGTGGCAGCGCCCTGGTGGCAGCTGGTGTTGTCCAGGGCGTCGGTGGCGGGAAATTGTCCTATTTTGCTCGGGACACGGTTTATTTGGCCTTAGACCTACCCAACACGTATAAAAGCAAGACTAAACATATTTTTTAGGGGATTGACGCCACTTTGGAGGAAAAACACACACGGAATCATTAGGGAGCGAAGAATTATCAGTTTTCTTCATCTTTTTCTAGTATTTGAAATTTATTCAATACTTATGCAATTATTTGATTACATCATGAGTGGCTAAACACCCATTGTTCTGGGGTTGTGATTTAGCCATGAATATTTTTGTTTAACATTAGCTTGACCTTGATTATAATTCACTAATATATGGTAGTTTCTTCAATCTATGTTTAATTTCTTAATTGTCTGGCCAGCAGTTAGGTTCTATTTACTATCTATGTTATGCTTGGGAAAGCCGTGTATAGATTAGAGAAGAATTGAAGAGAGCACGATCTTAACCCTTAAGGGGAGTGGATTTGTGGTTAGGATAGGAATATACCTAGTCACCGTTGCTTAGTTAAATATCGTAATCATAATACGTTCTTAATAGATTAATTTCATTGAAATATATGTGTTAATCTATTTCGAATAGGCGAGTAGCACTTCGGGAGAAGGCTATGAGAGAAATTATCGATTAATTAGCAACCATGAGTGAATTATATGAAAGGGAGAGTTAATTAGAACACAATATGAATGGTGAATCGATCACAACCCTGTAATATTTGTCTCTACTGAATACACAATAATCAACTTGTTACTTGATAATTTAGTTATTACATAGAATATTAGTTTAATATAATCATATTCTTGGACTTTGATTTTGATAGGACTAAATAACAATTTTAGTGATTTAGTGAGTAGTTTAAACAAGTCTCTGTGGGTTACACTCGACTTATCATTATATTACTTGTACTGCCACGTATACTTGCGTGTGCATTTGGGAGCAACAAGTTTTTGGCGCCGTTGTCGGGGACTTGAAAATAGACTAATTTCTAGTTTTTGGGTTGATTGTTTATTTTATCTAGTCTAACATTACTTGATTGTTGATCTAATCTCAGGAACATTGATTGACTGCGTAGGGTCAGAATCTAGGACAGACTCAACGGCTTTGACCCCGAACCTGAGAGAACATTTCACAGGAAGTTGAGGGAATCAAGGGATACAAACAATATTCAGGCACTCATCCAATTTCCCGTGAATATGGTAGAGGAGCAACATATGGTTGTTCAGGAGGTAGCAATGACCAGTATTGCTAATGTTACCTCCAGTATAGTGAAGCCCAGAATCACTGGGCACTTTGAGCTGAAACAGAGCATGATCTAGTTACTTCATGCAAATAGGCAGTTTATGGGTCTTCCACACGAGGATCCACAACAGCATGTTCTAACCTTTATGAAGATTAGTGATACTTATATCACTAACAGGGTCACTCCAGATTATGTGAGACTCACACTCTTTCCATTCTCTCTGCTGGGTAAAGCTAAGCGATGGCTAAAGGCAGAACCAGCTAATTCTATTACATCATGGAATTATTTGGCAAGAAAATTTCTAGCAAGGTTCTTCCCTTCAGGAAAAACTACAAAGATCAGAAGTGAGATAGTTTCCTTTAAACAGAAAGCAGGAGAATCTTTATATTCAGCCTGGGAAAGGTTCAAGGGGCTACTCAGAGTCTATCCTCGTCATAATCAGACTAACGAAGTGTTAGCTCATACCTTCATAGAGGGGATCCATCCCCAAACAAAGATTGTGGTAGATGCTGCAGCCGGGGGACAAGTGTTGGGGAAAAGCTTTGACGAGATATATGCATTATTAAACAAATTATCCAAAAGAAATCTGGATTGACAAGGAGAGATGGGCAGACACACAGTGCAAAAGTCTGTAGGGGTTCTTGAGATAGATGCCGTCTCGACATTATCAGCACAGATTTCCACATTGACCAACCAAATCAATCATATGACCTTGGTTATTAACAAGCAACAAGCCAAGCCAGCGCAACAGGTTCGGGTATTTTGTGAAGTATGTGGAGAGGGTCACCCTAGCGACTTGTGCCCAGCTAATCCAGAGTCTGTCTGGTTTGTGGGTAATGCAAATAGGAGTCAGGTGAATCAATATGGGAAAACTTACAATCCCAACTGGAGGAATCACCCAAACTTCTCTTGGGGTAGAAATCAAGGAACTCAGAATCAATACCGGTCTCAAGAACCTCAACAACAATATAGACCACCTCAGGCTGAACAACAATTTTGCCTTGAGGAGATGATGAAGAAATTAATGGCAGATCAATAGGCCCAAGTCGTATCAATGAGAAATTTGGAACGCCAACCAGACCAGTGGTCCAGTCGAAGAAGATAAATGGGTGCCTTAAGACTAGCCTCAGTGTCACTTGGGAGAAATCAAAAGAGAAAGCAGGTAACTTTTAATGAAAGGCTAGCCACTATAGAGTCATCATCAAACAAATCAAAAGAGTCAGAGAAGCAAGCTGAAGGGGTGGTGGTTAAGAAACCCCCACCAGTGGTTGCAAGGCCACCACCTCCGTTCCCTCAAAGGTTGCAGAAAGTGAAAGATAATGCCGCGTACAAAAAGTTCCTTGATCGTTTGAAACAGGTGCAAATTAACATTCCATTGGTAGACATTCTACAGGAAGTGCCCAAATATGCCAAATACATCAAGGACATTGTGGCCAATAAAAGGAGGCTGACTAAGTTGGAGTCTGTGGAACTCACTGAGGAATGTAGCTCAAGAATTCAAAGCAAACGACCTCAGAAATTGAAGGATCCGAGTAGTTTTACTATCCAAATCTCGATCGGTAAGAGAGCAGTCGAGTGAGCTTTGTGTGATCTTGGGGCGAGCATTAATTTTATGCCGCTATCTATTTCAGACAGTTGGGGTTAGGTGAGCCACGCCCAACAATGATAATATTACAGCTGGTTGATCGCTCCCTTGCTCATCCTGAAGGAGTGATTGAAGATGTGCTAGTTCAAGTGGGCTCTTTCGTATTCCCAGTTGATTTCATTATCCTGGATTACGAGCCCGATTAGGAAGTCCCATTTATTTTGGGGCGTCCCTTCCTAGCCACGGGCCGAGCTATTATTGATATGTGTGAAGGGAAGATGACGATGAGAGTTGGTGATCGAGTGGAGGTATTTGATGTTTGTAAAGCACTCAAATTACAAGCCCACTATGAAGAGCTATCCATGATTTCTTTAGTGGAAAGCAATGATGCATTAATGGTTCCTTATATGATCCCTGCTGACCCTCTTGAACGAGTCTTCAGTGGGGATGATGAAGGTAATGAAGATTAAATGAGGGAAGAAATTGAGCAAGTGCTTGATGTATCCTGCAGTTATATCCATGGGTTAGGAAAATTTGAGGAGCTGAACAAGCCTGTCTCTGACCCGTCCTAAGCCATCTATTGAGGAAGCTCCAATGTTAGAACTTAAGCCCCTTCAAGCACATCTGTGCTATGCTTATTTGGGGGACTCCGAGACATTTCCCGTGATTATCTCATCCAGCCTGACTAACATACAAGAAGAGAAATTGCTCAGAGTACTTCGTGAGAACAAAAAGGCGATTGGGTGGACAATTGCAAATATTAAAGGAATCATTCTATCGTTTTGCATGTATAAAATCTTCTTAGAAGATGGACATCTCCCGAGTGTTGATAAGAAAAGGAGGTTAAATCCCATTATGAAATAAGTCGTGAAGAAGGAAGTCATAAAATTGCTTGATGCGGGTATCGTCTTTCCTATTTCTGACAGCAATTGGGTAAGCCCGGTTCAATGTGTGCCCAAAAAGGGGAGGATGACTGTGATTGAGAATGATAAAAATGAGCTAATTCCTACTCGCACTATTACCGGATGGAGAGTTTGCATTGACTATCGAAGGCTCAACAAGGCAACCCGCAAGGACCACTTGCCACTTCCCTTCATTGACCAAATGTTGGACATGATTATTATTGCTTTTTTGATGGGTACTCGGGATACAATCAGATTGTCATATGCCCAGAGGATCAGGAGAAAACCACATTTACTTGCCCTTATAGCACTTTCGCCTTCAAGCGGATGTCGTTTGGTCTTTTTAACGCACCAGCAACCTTCCAGAGATGCATGATGGCTATTTTCACTAATATGGTGGAAAAATTCGTGGAGGTGTTTATGGATTACCTATCAGTATTAGGGTCATCTTATGATGATTGAAAAATTTGAGTATGGTATTAGCCCGTTGTGAAGAAACAAATCTGGTCTTAAATTGGGAGAAGTGTCACTTTATGGTGCAGGAAGGCATCGTTGTGGGTCACAGAGTGTCTAGGAGTGGCATTGAAGTTGATAAGGAAAAAGTGGAGTCGGTTGAAAGATTACCTCCACCAATTTTTTTGAAGGGTGTCCGGAGTTTCTTGGGACATGTCGGATTGTATAGGCGCTTTATTAAATATTTTTCTAAAATGTCTAATCCTTTGTGCAGGTTGCTCGAAAAAGATGTCAAATTCAAGTTTGATGAAGCCTGCCTGAAGGCATTTGAAGAACTCAAGAAGAAATTGATAGCTTCCCCAATAATTGTTGCACCATATTGGTCCCTACCATTTGAACTTATGTGTGATGCCAGTGACCATGCTATTGGGGCAGTGCTAGGCCAAATGAGAGATAAGTTGTTTTATTCCATTTACTATGCGAGTAAATCTCTTGATGATGCACAACCTAATTACTCCACCACTGAGAAGGAACTGCTAGCTGTTGTGTGGGCCTTTGAGAAATTTCGGGCATACTTGGTGGGAACAAAAGTCATAGTCCACACCAATCATGCAGCAATCAGGTATCTATTTACAGAGAAAGAATCTAAAGGTAGATTGATGTGTTGGGTTTTGTTGTTGCAGGAATTTGATGTGGAGACAAGAGATCGAAAGGGCACTGAGAACCAGGTAGCTGACCATCTATCAAGGCTGGAAAATCATGACAATGTGGAGGAGGGTGGACCAATCAAAGAAGTACTTCCTGATGAACAACTTTTTGCTATAACCCAAGACCCTCATTCATGGTATGCTGATTATGTGAATTATCTTGTGAGTGGGGTACTTTTGCTAGAAATTGAATCTGAGGCAAGAAAGAGGTTCTTATATGATGTGAAGTTCTACTACTGGGATGAGTCATACTTGTACAAACGATGTGCTGATCAGTTGATGAGGAGATGCATTCCAGACAAAGAGGTAAAATTATTGTTGTATGATTGTCATGCATCGCGTTATCGAGGCCATTATGGTGGCGATAGAACAACGGTGAAAGTACTATAGTCCCGGTTCTTCTAGTCGACTCTATTCAAAGATGCCCATGCATTTGTTAAAAAGTGTGACCAGTGTTAGAGGACAAGAACGATCACAATGATGCACGAGATGCCATTGAATAATATCATGGAGGTGGAGATTTTTGACATGTGGGGGATAGATTTTATAGGACCATTCCCATCATCTAGAGGAAATAAGTATATTTTGCTGGCAGTTGACTATGTGTCAAAATGGGTAGAGGCGATTGCATTTCCAACAAATGATGCCATGGTTGTAGCTGTGTTTGTGAAGAAAAATATATTTTCGAGGTTTGGGACTCCACAGGCCTTGATTATTAATGAAGGGACTTACTTTTTCAATCGATTGTTGAATAACCTTCTAGCTAAATATGGAGTCCGTCATAGAGTTGCGACAACATATCACCCTCAAACAAGTGGACAAGCAGAGGTATCAAACAGAGAAATAAAGCAAATATTAGAGAAGACGGTGAGTGTGAATAGGAAGGATAAGGCTGCAAAATTAGATGATTCCTTAAGGGCATATTGAACATCTTACAAAACGCCAATTGGGGAATCACCTTATAAGTTAGTCTATGGGAAGGCATGTCATTTGCCCGTTGAACTCGAACATAAAGCATATTGGGCCATCAAGAAGCTGAACATGGAACTTGAAGCCGAGAGTGAGAAAAAACCATTGCAGTTGAATGAATTAGATGAATTCAGGGGCACTCGTACGAAAATGCTAAATTGTACAAAGAAAAGACCAAAAGATGTCATGACAATCATATTAAGCCGCGTCAATTCGAGCCAAGCCAACATGTATTATTATTCAATTCTAGACTGAGGTTGTTTCCTGGGAAGCTGAAATCGAGATGGTCAGGCCCGTTTGAGGTGGTACGAGTCACTCCATATGGTGCACTTGAGTTGCGGGCTATACATGGTGACAGAAATTTTTTGGTGAATGGGCATAGAGTCAAGCACTATTGGGTAGGAGCCATGAGTCGTGAGAAAACCAAAGTCGTACTTGCTGATGAGTAAAGCGAGACTCTGCGTCATGTCGCAACGTTAAATCAGGCGCTTGTTGGGAGGCAACCCAATTTTTTTTTATTGCTTTCATAGTTAACTTCTTAATTTTTTTCTTCTAGAGTAGATATATTTCACATTTTTTTCTTTGTAGGAATATAAATTATAGACATAATGATGTAGGACATGTAATTGAGTAATTAAAAAGCTTGGTGTAACGACCCAGCCGATCGTTCCGTGAGATTAGCCCCATTTCCTCTGTTTCTACTTTATCATATGTTTCCTAGCCTATTTATGTTGTGTTGGGTAGGTTGGTTCGGGTTCGGAGTGGTTGTGGTGAGAATTGAGACACTTAGTCTCTTAAATTAGCTTAATAGTTAAAAAAGTCAATTGTGAGTTAACTTATTGGTAAACGACCTCGGAATGCGGATTTTATGGCTCAGTTAGCTTCGTTAGGTGATTTGGGACTTAGGAGTGTGTTAGGAATGTAGTTTTGATGTCCGGTGTAGAATTAGGCTTGAATTGTCGAAAGTTAGTTTTTGGCGATTTCCGGTCGGTAGTGGAAAATAGGCTATCATGGTTGGAATGGGATTCCGGAAGTTGGAGCAGGTTCTAATGTCATTCTGGATATGTGTGCAAATTTTCAGTTCAATCTGATGTGTTTTGGTTGGTTTCGGCATCATTGGCAAAATTTCGAAGTTTCAAAGTTCATAGGCTTGAATTTGATGTAATTTTGGTGTTTTCGTGTGGTTTTTGGTGTTTTGAAGGCTCGACTAAGTTTTAATGATGATATGGGGTGTGTTGGTAGGTATGGTTGAGGTTTCGGGGGCCTCAGGTGAGTTTCGGGCGGTTAACGGATCGATTTTTGGTTTTGGAACTGGGCTGGTTTGCTGGTGTTTCCGCAGCAGAGTTTTACTCTATGCCTTCGTAGAAGAGGGCTCGCATTTGCATAGAGTGTTTGGTGGAAGGGAGGCCAGTTGTTCAATGAATTCGCGGGCGAAGGGGTGAGAACACAGATTGTTGAGCAGGGTGGCCATCGTGAACGCGGGGGTGTGTGTGCGTTCGCGTAGAGTAGGAAGCACCTGAGGACCTCAGGCCCGTTGGCCTGTGTGATCGCGTAGGAGCCAATGCATTCGCGAAGGCCTGGGGTGGTGGAGCAGTGCGTTCGCATGGATTTTGGTGCATTCACATAGAGTAAAAATTAGGGGCCTGTTGGTTTGTTCTATGCGAACACGGTCAGTCTGATGCGTTCATGGTGAAGAAAAGTCTGGGCAGGCAGTTTAAGTTCTAAATTCGGGGGTTCTTTGCCATAACTCAATATTTCATTAGAATGCTCGGAGAAAGGAGATTTTGGACGAGCTTTTCAGTCGGGTTCTATTGCTAAGTGTTCTTTAATCATTCTTGGTTCAATTTCATGAATTTGTCTTGATTTTCACCATGATATTTGAGGAATTAAAGTAGAAAAGTTGGGGAAAATGGGAGGAAAAATTTGAAAAATTCTATTGGTGATTTGAGTGGGCAAGTGAGGTCGAATTTTGGTAAATTTGGTACGGGTAGACTCGTAAGGAAATGAGGTTTCTAGTGATGTAAATTTTATCGAATTCTGAGACGTAGGCCCAGGGCTCGGGTTTGGCCGAATTTCGAGAATTTTCTATAAATTGATAATTTTCGATTGTGTTGTGTTCCTTTAGTATATATTGATGATGTTAATCTAGTTTTGGTTAGATTCGGAGCAATCGAGAGCCAATTCGAGGGGCAAGCGCATCGCGGAGTAGCTTTTGGGTTGTCTTGAGGTAAGTAACAATTGTAACTCTAAACCTGAGGGTATGACACCCCGTTATTTGAATTGTGTTGATAAATGAGGTGACGCAAACACTAGGTGACGAGCAAAGGGGCATGCACCGATAGGGATTGTGACTTGGTCCGTCCCATAAAGACTATTAAGCCGCGTATTCGATTTGAACCTTACAATATCCTTTATTTTAGAAATTTATACTTGTATATGGGCTGTGAGCCATGATTGGGGCCTTGTGCCGACCTGTTTAGACCCTCAGAGGTACTTTTACACTATTCTTACACTATCCTGATAGAACAATTGTGAACTCAGTCATTGCCACTTAATTGTCGTTATTTTACTATTATCACACTTCTTTGAAAGCTATGAAAAGTATTTTGGGCTGAGTCCCGTAAGTCGAGATAAATTGCCCAAGTGGATTGTGGGGGTGAATGAGTCAGGCCGAGAGCTGAGTATGTAAGGATAATTATGAGATGGACTCCACGCCGCAGTAATATATATGTCATATATTATATGTGGGTCGGGTTGCACGCCGTAACAATATAGATTATATATATACGGATTGGGCTACACGCCACAACAATATATCTTATGTATGGATCGGGTTGCAAGCCGCAGCAATATACATATTGGATCGGCTGCACGCTGCAACAGATATAGCGATTCGGCTGAAGGAGGCCCTCCAGGAGTCTGTACACCCCCAGTGAGCGTAGTCGACTATTATATGGATTGGGCTGCACGTCGCAGCAATGTATGTTATATATGGATCGGGCTACACGACGCAACAATATAAATCTATATATATGTATGGATGGATGTAGTGGAGCGGGCTTCCCGTCGTAGCAGTTGTGTGTGTTCATGGTACTTGCTGAGTACGAGTGTTCAGTGAGAGCATGAGATACTGATAGTGGAGTCACGAGTGACCGAGAGGCTTTATTGTGAGTGATACTGTGCCCGATGGGCTTATATTTTATGAAAATGTTGTTTTCACTCTTGTTTGCACTGAGCCTCTGATAATAAATGTTTGATAAAAGTTTTTCTACGAGATTTTTAAATGGAAACAGGAGTTTTTATGATATATTCGGAATTGTAGATTTCTGACTTGATTTATTCATTTCCGCTGTTATTCATTATATGAATTTACATGATTTAAATGGCTCGTCACTGAACTCATGTTTTTAGTTAAATTGATTACTTAGTGAGTTGGCGTACTCACGTTACTCCCTGCACCTCTATGTGCAGATCCAGGTACCGGACCATCCCACTAGTTGATTTCCGGACGAGCATGGAGTTGTTTGAGGATTGAGGTAGCTGCTCAGCATCCCCAACTCACCTCATTTCCTTCCCTCAGATTATAGTTTCTTTTTGTCTTTTGTACCTCAGACTTTTGTTGTAGCAAGTCACTGTTGTACATTGTATTTTCAGTCTTAGATGCTCATGACAGTTGACTCCAGGTTTTGGGGAAGTGTGTATTTGTTTTATCTCTTTCTGATATTTTTATAAATCTACAAACTATTTGGGAAATTATGGGATGTATTGATAATCTGAAATGATTGGCTAGCGTAGTTCCATGATAGGCGCCATCACGACCGACTTAGTATTTGGGGTCGTGACAAGTTGGTATTAGAGCCTAGGTTACATAGGACTCAACGGTCATGAGCAGGTTTAGTAGAGTCTTGTGGATCGGTACAGAGACGTCTGTACTTATCTTCGAGAGGCTACAGAACACATAGGAACAATCTCATTTTTTTTCTTGAATTATGTCGTGCCATTTGATTGATTCTAGAAATCTAAACTTCTGTTGTTTCATTCTCTCACAGATGGTGAGGACTCGCGCCACCGATCAGGGCGATCAGCCACCAGCTAGACCAGCGAGGGGTCGAGGTCGTGGTAGAGGTAGGGTCCAGCCCGTGCGTCATCCAGGGCACTGTCAGTTGATCCCCCTGCAACTCACGATCAGGTTCATGTCGTAGATGCTCCAGCGGGATAGACTCAAGCACCGGCAGTGCCTATTGTCATTCCAGGTCTTCAGGATACCTTGGCCCAGATCTTGACGGTGTGTACCACCCTTGCTCAGGCAATTGCCGCTACTTCTCAAGCCGGGGGAGACAGTCAGACTCCAGTTTCCCGGACATCTCAGCAGGCTATTCAGAGCCAGCAGATGCCGGTGGCAGTTCCAGCCTAGCCGGTTACTCCAGTTCAGGACTTCGTGGTTCCAGCTATGCTAGATGATGAGCAGCGTACGCTGGAGAGGTTTAGTAGACTACAGCCTCCGACATTCAGTGGTGCTGAGGGCAAGGATGCCTAGGTTTTTCTAGATAAGTGCCAATGGATGATGCGTACTGCTGGGATTTTGGAGACCAGTGGGGTCTCATTAGCTACTTTTCAAAACCCTTGGTGGGAATCTTTTGAGAGCCGTAGACCTGTTCGTTCAAAACCCCTTACCTGGTAGCAATTCTCCACTATCTTCTTCTTGGAGAAGTATGTACCCCAGTCTCACCGGGAGGAGCAGCGCATGCATTTTGAGCAGCTGCGTCAGGGGCAGCTATCCGTGATGCAGTACGAGATGCGGTTTTCAGAGTTGGCTCGTCATGCCACCGAGTTGGTCCCTACTGATAGGGAGATGATTAGGAGGTTTATAGATGGCCTTACTTATCAGCTCCTCATTTTCATGCAATGGGAGAGAGTATCAGATGCTACATTCGAGCAGGTTGTTGATATTGCTCGAGATATTGAGTCAGTTCGCTGCCAGGAGCGGGATGAGAGGGAGGTCAAGAGGCCTCGTGGATCGGGTGGTTCTAGTGGTGCTCCTTCCAGGGGGAAGTTTCAGCATCGCAGGGGCCGTTCATTCAGGCCTCCTCGGTCAGGTCGGCCAGCCTATAGTGGTGCATCTTCGGGGCATGGTCCTCGTAGTTTTCAGCCAGGCCATTCTTTATTAGGTGCCCTTCCAGCCCAGAGTACAGCTCGAGCACCATCAGCTCATGGTTCTTCTATGCATGGTTCTCCTAGTGGCCATTCTAGTGCTAAAGGTTCATTTCATTCCTAGTCTCCAGCTCCAGGGAGCTGTTATGAGTGTGGAGAGTTCGGGCATATGAGGAGGCAGTGTCATTATCTTCTTGGAGGTCTGTCTCACCTGAGGGGCCAACCTTCCACTTCAACTCCAGTTACTTCACCACCCACCTAGGTAGCCAGGGGTGGTAGTCAGTCAGCTAGAGGCCGCCCTAGAGGGGGAAGTCGAGAAGGTGGAGGTCAGGCCCGTATGTACGCCTTTCTAGTCAGGACAGATGCTATGGCCTTCGATGTATTGATCGCAGGTATTCTCTTAGTCTGTTGCTGAGATGCTTTGGCTTTATTTTACCCTGGTTCTACATATTCCTATGTTTCTTCATATTTTTCCCATTTATGGATATGCCCCATGAGTCTTTAGTTAAATTTGTTCATGTGTCGACTCTAGTGGCGATACTGTTGTTGTGGACCGTGTGTATCGGTCGTGTGTGATATTTATTATGGGTCTGAAGACCCAAGTGGACCTACTGTTACTCGGCATGGTCGATTTTGATGTGATATTGGGCATGGACTGGTTATCTCCGTGTCATTCCGTTCTTGATTGTCACACTAAGACTGTGACATTAGCTATGCCCGGATGTCCGAGGGTTGAGTGGAGAGGTTCTTCTGATTATGTGCCTAGCAGGTGATTTCCTACCTGAAGGCTCAGCGTATGGTTGAGAAGGGTTGTTTATCGTATCTGGCTTTTGTGAGGGATGTCAGTGGTGAGACTCCCGCTATTGATTCAGTTCCTGTGGTTCGTGACTTTCCGGATGTGTTTCCTGCAAACCTGCCAGGCATGCCACCTGATAGGGACATTGATTTTGGTATTGACCTGGTGCCAGGGACTCAGCCTATTTATAACCTTATCGTATGGCACCAGCAGAGCTAAAGGAATTAAAGGATCAGCTTCAGGAACTCCTAGATAAGGGGTTCATTTGGCCTGGTGTGTCACCTTAGGGTGCATCGGTGTTGTTTGTAAAGAAAAAAGATTGTTCTATGCGTATGTTCACTGACTATCGACAACCGAACAGGGTTACGGTGAAGAACCGGTATCCCTTGCCTCGTATAGATGACTTGTTTGATCAGTTGCAGGCTACCGGGGTATTTTCCAAGATTGACTTGTGTTTCGGCTATCATCAGTTGAAGATTCGGGGTCCAGACATCCCGAAGACTGCTTTCAAGACTAGATATGGTCATTACGAGTGTCTGGTTATGTCATTCGGGCTTACCAATTCCCCAACAACCTTTATGCACTTGATGCATAGTGTATTCCGGCCTTATCTGGATTCTTTCATCATCATGTTCATTGACGATATCCTGGTGTATTCCTATATCGGGAAGATCATGAGCAACATTTAAGAGTTGTTCTTCAGACCTTGAGAGAGAATATATTGTATGCAAAATATTCGAAGTGTGAGTTGTTGCTTGATTCGGTAGCATTCTTGGGGCATGTGGTGTCCAGTGAGGGTATCCAGGTGGATCTGAAGAAGGTAGAGGCGGTGTAGAGTTGACCTAGACCGTCATCAGCTACTGAGATTCGTAGTTTCCTTGGTTTGGCAGGGTACTATCGTTGTTTCGTCGAGGGATTCTCATATATTGCAGCACCTATGACCAGATTGACCCAGATGGGTGCTCAGTTCAGGTGGACTGAGGAGTGTGAGGAGATCTTTCAGAAGCTCAAGTCAGCTTTGACTACAGCTTCGGTATTGATTTTTCCTACGGGCTCAGGTTCATATACAGTTTACTGTGATGCCTCGAGAGTTGGCCTTGGAGCGGTTCTGATGCAGGACTGTAGGGTAATTGCCTACGCATCCAGACAGTTGAAGGTGCACGAGAAGAATTATCCAGTGCACGATCTTGAGCTAGCAGCTATTGGTCACACCTTGAAGATTTGGTGTCATTATTTGTATGGAGTGCATTGTGAGATTTTAACTAATCACCGTAGTGTGCAGTATCTGCTTAAGCAGAAGGATCTTAATTTGCGTCAGAGGAGGTGGTTGGAGCTTCTCAAGGATTATGACCTCACTATTTTATATAATCCGGGGAAGGCCAATGTAGTGGCCGATGCCCTGAGTCGTAGAGTGGAGAGTTTGGGGAGTCTAGCCTACCTTCCAGTAGCAGAGCATCCTTTAGCACTTGATGTTCAGGCTTTAGTAGGTTAGTTGGTGAGATTGTATCTATCAGAGCCTTCGCGGGTATTGGCTTGTGTAGCCTCCAGGTCTTCTCTTTCTGATCAGATTAGAGCACGCCAGTATGATGATCCACATTTGCTTGTTCTTCAGGACAGGGTCCGTCACGGTGATGTCAGGGATTTGGTTATTGGTGATGATGGGGTCATGAGGATGCATGGCCGAATTTACGTGCCCAATGTGGATGGGCTTCGAAATTTGATTTTAGCTGAGGCCCATAGTTCACTATATTCCATCCATCTGGGTGCCGTGATGATGTATCAGGATCTAAGGCAGCATTATTGGTGGAGCCGGATGAAGAAAGATATCGGTGAGTTTGTGGCTCGGTGTCTCAACTGTCAACAGGTCAAGTATGAGCACCAGAGACCAGGTGGATTGCTTCAGAGATTTAATATTCCGGAGTCGAAGTAGGAGAGGATCACCATGGACTTCGTAATAGGGCTCCCACGAACTTCGAGGAGGTTTGATGCTATATGGGTTATTGTGGATCAGCTGACCAAGTCCACGCACTTCATTCCGGTTGGTACTACTTATTCTTCTGAGAGGTTAGCTGAGATTTATATCAGGAGATTGTCCGATTGCATGGGGTTCTAGTTTCTATCATTTCTGACAGAGGTACTCAGTTCACATCTCAGTTCTGGAGATCCATGCAGAGAGAGTTAGGTACTCCGGTCAAGTTGAGCACGACATTTCATCCTCAGATCGACGGGCAGTCGGAGCATACTATTCAGATTTTGGAGGATATGTTACGTGCATGTGTCATTGATTTTGCGGGTTCATGGGACCAGTTTCTTCCACTCGCGGAGTTTGCATATAATAATAGTTATTAGTCGATTATCCAGATGTCTCTGTATGAGGCTTTATATGGTAGGAGGTTCAGATCTCCGGTTGGTTGGTTTGAGCCGGGCGAGGCTAGGCTATTGGGCACCGACTTGGTTCAGGATGCGTTAGGTAAGGCGAAGTTGATTCAGGAGTGTCTTCGCACGGCGCAGTCTAGGAAGAAGAGTTATGCGGACCGGAAGGTCCAAAATGTGTTTTTATGGTTGGGGATAAGGTCTTACTGAAGGTGTCACCCATGAAGGGTGTTATGAGATTCGGGAAGAGGGGAAAGCTGAGTCCCCGATTTATTGGGCCTTTTGAGGTGCTTCAGAGGGTTGGGGAGGTGGCTTATAGACTTGCCTTGCCTCCCAACTTGTCGAGTATTCATCCAGTGTTCCATGTTTCGATGCTCCGGAATTATGTTGGTGACCCATCTCATGTTTTGGACTTCAGCACGGTTCAGCTCGAGGGTGATATGTCATATGAGGTAGAGCCAGTGGCTATTTTGGGTCGTCAGGTCAGAAAGCTGACATCTAAGGATATAGCTTCAGTGAAGGTTCAGTGGAGAGGACAGTCGGTGGAGGATGCCACCTGGGAGATCGAGCGGGAGATGCGGGACAAATATCCTCACTTATTCAAGACTCCAGGTATGTTTCTAGACCCGTTCGATGATGAATGTTTGTTTAAGAGGGGGAGGATGTAACGAACCGGCCAGTCGTTCTGTGAGATTAGCCCCCATTTTCCCCATTTGTGCTCTATCGTACGTTGCCTAGCCTATTTATGTTGTGTCGGGTCATTTGGTTCGGGTTCAGAGTGGAAGTAGTGAGAATTGAGACACTTAGTCTCTTAAATTAGCTTAATAGTTGAAAAAGTCAACTAGGAGTTGACTTATTGGTAAACGACCTTAGAATGCGGATTTTATGGCTTGGATAGCTTCGTTAGGTTATTTGGGACTTAGGAGTGTGTTCAGAATGGAGTCTTGATGTCCGGTGTAGAATTAGGCTTGAATTGGCGAAATTTAGTTTTTGGCAATTTTCGATCGGCAGTGGAAAACAGGCTATCGGGGTCGGAATGGGATTTCGTAAGTTGGATCAGGTTTGTAATGTCATTTTGGATATGTGTGCAAATTTTCAGGTCAATCGGATATGTTTTGGTTGGTTTCGGCATCATTGGCGAAATTTAGAAGTTTCCAAGTTCATAGGCTTGAATATGATGTAATTTTGGTGTTTTTGTGTGGCTTTTGGTGTTTCGAAGGCTCGAATAAATTCGAATGATGATATGGGGTGTTTTGGTAGGTGTGGTTGAGGTTCCGGGGGCCTCAGGTGAGTTTCGGGCGGTTAACAGATCGATTTTGGTTTTGGAACTGGGTTGGTTTGCTGGTGTTTCTGCAGCAGAGTTTTACTCTATGCGTTTGCGGAAGAGCGCTCACGTTCGCATAGAGTGTTTGGTTGAAGAGGGTCCAATTGTTCAATGCGTTCGTGGGCGAAGGGGTGCGAACGCGGAATGTTGAGCAGGGTGGCCATCACGAACGCGGGTGTGTGTGCGTTCGCGTAGATTAGGAAGCACCTGAGGACCCCAGGCCCGTTGGCCTGTGCGATCGCGTAGGATTCCATGCGTTCGCGAAGGCCTGGGGTGGTGGAGCAGTGCACTTGCATGGATTTTGGTGCGTTCGCGTAGAGTAATAATTAGGGGCCTATTGGTTTGTTCTATGTTAACGCGGTCAGTGTGATGCGTTCGCGGTAAAGAAAAGTCTGAGCAGACAGTATAAGTTCTAAATTCGGGGCTTCTTGGCCATAACTCAATATTTCATTAGAGAGCTCGGGGAAAGGATATTTTGGACGAGATTTTCAGTGGGGTTCTTGTGGTAAGTGTTCTTCAATCATTCTTGGTTCAATTTCATGAATTTGTCTTGATTTTCACCATGCAATTTGAGGAATTAAAGTAGAAAAGTTGGGAAAATGGGATGAAAAATTTGGAAAATTCTTTTGGTAATTGAGTGGGAAATTGAGGTCGGATTTTGGTAAATTTGGTATGGGTAGACTTGTAAGGGAACGAGGTTTATAGTGATGTAAATTTTATCAAATTCCGAGACGTGGGCCCGGGGCTCGGGTTTTGCCGAATTTCGAGAATTTTGTATAAATTGATAATTTTCAATTGGGTTGTTTTCCTTTAGTATATATTAATGATGTTAATCCGATTTTGGTTAGATTCGGAGCAATCAGGAGCCAATTTGAGGGGCAAGCGCATCGCGGAGTAGCTTTTAGGCTGTCTTGAGGTAAGTAACGATTATAACTCTAAACCTAAGGGTATGACACCTCGTTATTTGATATTGTGTTGACAAATGAGGTGACGCACATACTAGGTGACGAGCGTGGGGGCATGCACCGATAGGGATTGTGACTTGGTCCCTCTCGTAGCGACTATTAAGCCGCGTATTCGATTTGAACATTATGATATCCTGTATTTTAGAAATTTATGCTTGTATATGGGTTGTGAGCCATGATTGGGGCCTTGTGCCGGGCTGTTTAGACCCTTAGAGGTACTTTTACACTATCCTGATAGATAAACTGTAAACTCAGTCATTGCCTCCTAATTGTCGTTATTTTACTGTTATCACACTGCTTTGAAAGCTCGGAAAAGTATTTTGGGCTGAGTCTCGTAAGTCGAGATAAATTGCCCAAATGGCTTGTGAGGGTGAATTAGTCAGGCCGAGAGCCGAGTAGGCTGCACACCGCAGCAATATATATGTCATATATTATATGTGGGTCGGGCAGCACGCCGCAATATAGATTATATATATATGGATCGAGCCGCACGCTACAACAATATATGTTATATATGGATCGGGCTGCATGACGCATCAATATACATATTGGATCGGGATGCACGCCGCAACAGATATAGCGCCTGGGCTGAAGGAGCCCCTCTAGGAGTCTGTACACCCCTAGTGAGCGTAGTCGACTATTATATGAATCGGGCTACACGCCGCAACAATATATGTTATATATAGGGATCGGGCTACACGTCGCAGCAGTATAAATCTATATATATGTATGTATGAATGTAGTGGAGCGGGCTGCCCGCCACAGAAGTTGTGTGTGTTCATGGTACTTGCTGAGTACGAGTGTTCAGTCAGAGCATGAGATAATGATAGTGGAGTCACGAGTGACCGAGAAGCTTTATTGTGAGTGATATTGTGCCTGAGGGGCTTATATTTTATGAAAATGTTATTTTTCTCTCTTCTTTACACTGAGCCTCTGATAATAAATGTTGGATAAAAGTTTTCCTACGAGATTTTTAAATGGAAACTGGAGTTTTTATGAAATATTCGGAATTGTAGATTTCTGACTAGATTTATTATATGAATTTACATGATTTAAATGGCTCGTCACTACACTCAAGTTTTTAGTTACATTGATTACTTACTAAGTTGGCGTACTCACGTTACTCCCTACACCTTTGTGTGCAGATCCAGGTACCGGACCATCCCACTAGTTGATTTCCGGACGAGCTTGGAGTTGTTTGAGGATTGAGGTAGCTGCTCAGCGTCCCCAGCTCAGCTCCTTTCCTTCCCTCGGATTATAGTTTCTTTTGGTCTTTTGTACCTCAGACTTTTGTTGGAGCAAGTCATCGTTGTACATTGTATTTTCAGTCTTAGATGCTCATGACAGTTGACTCCAGGTTTTGGGGAAGTGTGTATTTGCTTTATCTCTTTCTGAAAATTTTAAAAATCTACTAAATATTGGGAAATTATGGGATATATTGATAATCTAAAATGATTGGCTAGCCTAGTTCCATGATAGGCGCCATCAAGACCGGATTAGTATTTGGGGTCGTGACACTTGGGGGATCGCGATATTACTTCAAAACAAAATAGCGTGAACATTTCCCATGCCAGCGCCCAGCGTTGCCTGGAGCGCTGCAGGCAGTAGCAAAATCCCTCCCAGCGCCATACACAACGCTAGGCGCTGGCTGGTGGGGCAAGTAATTTATTTATTTATTTATTTTCTTCTTTTTCATTTTTCTTTTTTTTTATATAAAGCATACACATTTAACCCAAACCAATTACCCACCTATACTAAAATTATAACCCAACTTACCCCATAACCCAAACATTAACAAAAAGTGCACCTCCCCCTTCTCCCTCCCTCTTCCGCATCTCTTTTCCTCCCTTCCCCTATCTCAATTTTTTTTCTCTTGATTTCAAGTTATCTCTTGTTTTTCTTCTCCAACCCAAAGGTATGTTCTTCTTCTTCTTATTCTTCTTCTTCTTTTTTGTGTTTTATGTGTAGATAACAAAGTATATCCCACCCCCCCAAGAGCCCTAAATCCCCAATTTTTCCCATTATGGAGTTGTTAAGCAAAAATTATGGTGGGTGGCTTGAAATTTTAGAAAATTATGTGCTTATTGTGTATATGGAGTAGTAAACTAGAAGTCCCTCTACTCCATTAAAATTTGGGAGAGCCACCATCTTCCACCATTGTTGAATTCTAAAGCTCACACTTTATGCCCAAAAGGTGTTTGTAAAAATGTTTGCATGATGATTTTGGGTACACCGGTGAAGTCTAATAACCGAGTGTCATTGTGGATGAATTTGGGATAATGTGGGGTGCCTAGGGATGCTTTGACATCCTAAGGATTGAGTTTTGATGATAAATCATGTTTCTACATTATGTATCTTATGTTATGTATATATAGACTTGTTGTAGAAATTAGTTAATTTAGTATAGTTGTGTAGTTGTAGAAAGTGGAGTCACACATACCTCTTGCTCACATTGAAATGAATTCACTTAGCCATGATAAATCATATGTATGGATAACATGGGAAAGTCTTGAGTACCCATAGTCTTGGAATGCAACACTTGCACTTTTTCAAATAAAAATCATGAAATATTGTATCTTGCAGCTTTGGTTTTAAGTGTGGGGTCATTGTTTGACTTGCACGAAAACCTTAGGTATAATCCTTGGAGAGTTCTCATGTTCATATTTTCATTGTGTGGCAGGATAAAAATGGTTCTTGATGGTGCTAATAAGGGCGCGGGCATTGGAAAGTTCTCCACCTCTCCTGCACCCAAAAAGAGAAAGCAAGGAGAAGGCCCCTCACGACAAGCTAGGGCAAGCAACCGACCGAGGGATCCCAGCCTGCACCATTGAGACCTAAGACCCGTTTGGACTTATTTAATGATTCGGCAATTGCTTGGCATAGGGATTTTGTGCCATACGGTCGCTACATCTCCGACATGGGGATAAACACCAAGGCTTTAGATAGGAATTTTCCAGAGGTGATTGGCCAACTCCGTGCAAGGCACATGGAAAATCTCTTGAAATGCTCCAGACCTGCAAATTTAAGCATGGTCCGGGAACTCTATGCAAATTGGCACCAAGGGCATGGCACCTCGCATGTACGGGGTGTCGATATACCAATGACTAGGGAGGCCTTATGTAGATATTTGGGTGTTGAAGATGTTGATCCAAGAAGATTACTAAAATTTGTCCGCAGCCCTAAGTACACCTTGATACGTCACACTTTATGTGGCGTGGATTCAAATGCAAAATGGACCAGGAAACAAGGCAACATTCATCTTCACATGGTCCGATCAGATTTCAACAAGATTGCTAAGGTGTGGCAAAACTTGGTAGAAGACAAACTCATGCCTGTCGAGCATAGCAGCGACTGCACTCGAGCTAGAGTGTGTGTCATTTATTTTCTGATGACAGGTAGACCTATCAATGTTGGTGAATTAATGCTTGGGGAGATGGCTCGTACGAGGTTTGGGCGGCAGATTAAACGATTCTTCTTTGGGAATGTACTCACTCATTATCTGATGGACCGAGGGGTGCCAGAGTACATAGGTTATGATGAGGTGGTGGAGGCTCCACCAGGGCTACTAGACATCACATCACTGCTGGAGACATCGTCCAAGCTTACACAGGCAGCGAGATATGAGAGGAACGAGAACTTTAGCAGGAATATTTATAAGTCTTTAAAATTTTTAATGTACAGGGTTGGCGTTACGGATGAGGAGCGTATGCAATTACGCAATGAGTTGTCTAGTTCGTCCAAAGAGATGTTGGAGATTGCACCTGGCAGCCCCATTCATTCGTCAGAGGACGCCAACACAATCTGCGGCTCAGACACAAAGGATGATGGGGATGACGAGGTTACAGGGCCCCTGGCCTTGGTGACTTTAGGCCCCAATGATGATGAGTCGGAAGCAGCTGATACAGAGGACTCCGAGTGACAGGGAGTATTTCTTTTCTCCCTACTTTTCTCTTTAAATTGTATATGCATCGAGGACTATGCATGATTTAAGTGTGGGGTGGAAAGAATACTGCTTGTGGGGTTGTTGTATAATTTGTATAAATGTGTTTTTTTTGTGTTAATTAGTTTTTTTTAGGTAGTTTTTATTTTATTTTATTAGTTTATGATAATCTTGTGTAGTAAGTTTTAGTTAGTTTGTTAAAGAAAAAAGAAAAAAAAAATAGAAAAATCTCGGACTTTTCTAGACGATGGATCTGTTGGACAATTTTCTTGAGGGATAAAGTCTAATTTAAAAATTATAAAAAGTTTTTTTTATTTTTAGGATAGTTAGGTAGTATCCCTTGGTTTTTCGTTGGGCATCGGTTCTTTTCCAATGGTGTAGCTTGAACCGGGTACTTTAATTTTTTATTTTTAGGGGTAGTTAGGAAGAAATTGAGTCACTTTGAGATACCAATTGACATGTTTGGTGCTGGCACATTAGGCTATGGCATACATACTATTTTCCCTTGTAGTTTGTTTGATTTGTGAAGCCTAAGTAAAGAGAAATAACCTACTTTGTGACGCCTTAGCTCAGTTGTTTGACTTGTAGGCCACACAGTGTATTATTGCTTAATTTCTCAATTATGTGTGCTTTCTTGACTTGAGAGTTGAACAGAACCGTTGTGATTGAGTCATGTGCAACGTGTGTGTGAGGACTGGTGATCTTCTATGCTATCATGTGTAGTCTAGAACTTGCCCCGTGTGTTAATCAAAGCGAAATTGTAGCTTATGATAATCTAGGAGATGACGTAGGCATTTTCTTGCTTGATCATGGATGTGCTTGTCACATGAAAATAAAATATTCCGTTGCTAGCCCCTTTGAGCCTTTAGACCTTTTCTTTGTCACCCACATTACAAGTCGTACCCCTATTTTGTTCTTAACTTGAGATTTTTTGCACATTTACCTCCTAAGGCACTTAGTCGCTAAAAGAACTAAGGTGAAATATTGGGGTTTAGTTTTGAGTGGAGCCATAGAAAGACCCGTTGGCGTACAAAAATTGAAAATCAAAAGTCACTAGCCAAGGAACTTTAGTGTATGGAGGATGTGTAGAAAAAGAAAAATTGTTGTAAGAAAAAGAAAAGAGAAGAGAAAAATGATGGTGAAAGTATGTAGAAAAAGATATACACCTCCACTTCTTGTTAAATTGTGCTAGTGAAAGTATAGAAGTCCTTAATTGAAAAAGGGCTATGTTGCATATGGGTTGTGACAAGTGAATTGGTTGAGAAGAATATGTGTTTGAATTGTGAATGTAGTTTACTAAAGTTCTTAGGAGGGTTAGTCACTATTCCTAAATGTATCATACTCGTCCCTTAGCCTACATTACAACCTAAAAGTCCTAATTGATCCTAGATTTGGCTAGCTTAAATTACTAGAGACCTACACTACGGGCAAGCTTATGGTACAATCACGGGATGCATATGAATTCTTTGTGAGAGTGAGTGAGTTTTGTTCAATTGTGTGATGTCCTCAATTTATATTCAAAAAGCATATTTGAATGTGTGGACTAGTTATATTCACTCTTTTGTTGTTGGTAAGGGCACATGATCTCATGAACGATTGGTAATGTTGTAGACTTTCTTGTTGGGTAAGTGCGTTCATTTAGAGGACTTAGTGGTTACAAGTCAACTCTTGAGGTCGAGTGGTTGCAAATAGGTTATTGGATTGATTGAGTTGAATTGATATACTTGGGCATGATAAAAACGGGAAGAATGTGAAATTTTGTATGTTCATGCTTGTGTGCCCGTATCGATCATAGTCAAGGGTAAGGTGTGTGATTAAAGGTAAAAGTGCTCCTTTATAGTGAACTTTGTACGTGTTGAAGGGTAGTAGTTTGTCCTATTGCTCGAGGACGAGCAAGAGTCTAAGTGTGGGGTGTTGATGTGTAGCCTAAAGTATATATATTTCTATGTATATCGCCTCATATTTTACTTTTGTTTCATGAATTTCGGATGTTAATTGTGATATGTAGGAACAATCCGGGAGAATTTGGGGGCGAAACATGCAAAATGAGAGCCAAAACAAACGAAACCGGGCAAGTTGCGAATTTGGGCGCCACAGGCAGCGCCTTGAGACACCTGTGGCACTGGAGGCAGTGAGTAAATCTGTGGCAGTGCCCTGGTGGGCGCCTGGCGCTGTCCAGGGCGCCGGTGAAGGGAAATTGTCCTATTTTTCTCGGGACACGGTTTATTCGGCCCTAGACCTACGCAACACGTATAAAAGCAAGACTAAATATATTTTTGAGGGGATTGACGCCACTTTGGAGGGAAAACACACACGGGATCATTAGGGAGCGAAGAATTATCAGTTTTCTTCATCTTTTTTTAGTATTTGAAATTTATTCAACACTTATGCGATCCCATTGTTCTGTGGTTGTGATTTAGCCATGAATATTGTTGTTTAACATTAGCTTGACCTTGATTATAATTCACCAATAGGTTGTTTCTTCAATTCTGTGTTTAATTGCTTAATTTTTTGGCCAGCAGTTAGGTTCTATTTACTATCTATGCTATGCTTGGGCAAGCCGTGTATAGATTAGAGAAGAATTGAAGAGAGCATGATCTTAACCCTTAAGGGGAGCGGATTTGTGGTTAGGATAGGAATATACTTAATCACCGTGCTTAATTTAACATCGTAATCTTAATGCNGAGCGGATTTGTGGTTAGGATAGGAATATACCTAGTCACCGTGCTTAATTAAATAGCATAATCTTAATGCATTCTTAATAGATTAATTTTATAGGAATATAGGCATTAATCTATTTCGAATAGGCGAGTAGTACTTCGGTAGAAGGCTATGAGAGAAATTATCGATTAATTAGAAACCATGAGTGAATTATATGAAAGGGAGAGTTAATTAGAACACAATATGAATGGTGAATCGATCACAACCATGGAATATTTGTCTCTACTGAATACACAACAATCAACTTGTTACTTGATACTTTAGTTAGTTATTACCTAGAATTTTAGTTTAATATTATCATATTCTTGGACTTTGATTTTGACCGGATTGAATAACAATTTTAGTGACTTAGTGATTAGTTTAAACAAGTCTCTGTGGGTTCGACATTCGACTTATCATTCTATTACTTGTACGATCACGTATACTTGCGTATGCGTTTGGGAGCAACAGTCTCCTTGTGGGAACGTGTCTGATGTCCCATATACCAGGACTTTGATAATTGCTTGCATCCTTGATGGCGTTCCTGTGAATATCGATCACTACATTGTTCGGGAGATGAAGAAGTATGTGCTTCAAGGTGACACGTCGTTGATATTTCCATCATTGACTACAGAGTTGTGCCGGCGTGCACAGGTTAAGAAATGGGATGGAGATCATTTGATATCGGCAGACAAGCCCTTTCACCCATTGAGAGTGATATGAGCAGGCAGTGTGGTGAAGAGAAAGAAGAGGAAAGTGGAGATTACTGTAGGTGAGGGGTCCTCATCAAAGATACTCAGGCCGAGGGACCATTTGGGATGCTAAATTCCCAGCTTTCCTCCATTCGTGACCTAGTGTCACAACTCCCTAGTGGACCTTCACACTCCCAGTCTATGCCTGAATATTGTACCAGGGAAGAAATGAAGACCTACATGGAGGTCCAGAAAAAGTAGGCCGAATCTCACGAGAAGTTGGCGGCTTCTATTGACAGGCTTGAGGCAGCCTATGGCAATATGGCCAAGGCACATGTAAATCTGCAGGCGGACTTCAAAAAGGAGAAAGATATAAATAATACTAAAGGCAAGTTTATGATAAATATGTGGAGAGGAATAAACGCCATCTTCAAAAGGGGGCAGCCCAACCAGAAGATACAAGTTGAGGACGACGATGATAGCAGAGAGTATTCCTTTATGTCGAGTGCTGCTGGTGATGACATGATGATGATGAGGCCGAGAGTTCTTCACATTAGTGATTAGGGTTTCTCCCACAGTCTACTAGTCTGATGCAGACCTCAGGGAGACCCTCAAACTACTCTTATTTTATTTTGATATTGTGCAGCGAGGACACTGTAGTGTTTTCAGTTGGGGTGGCTTTAGGGAGTGAACTTTATTTGTATATTGATGCTTAATTTGTGCCCTTGCCAGGATTATGCTTTGGTATGGATATTGTGTGCCCTTGCCAGGCTTGTTTTATTATTGCTTATCATGTGCTCTCGCCGAGCGTAATTTTTGATTAATGATATATTTGCGAATTAGTCGCTTTTGTTATTCTATTTTATTTTTCCTTCTTTATTTATTTTCTTTAGTAGTTTTTAGTTTATGTTATTTTTGTTTCTTTAGCGTTAGTTGCTTTTGTTATTTTATTTTCTTTAGTAGTTTTTAGTTATTTTATTTTTATTTCTTTAGTGTTTATTTTATCTTCTTTAGTAGTTTTAGTTTATATTATTTTTATCTCTTTAGTAGTATTTCCTTGGGTTTTTGTTTATGCTATGGTTCTTTCCCGAGGAACATTTTTGGGTTGAACCGGGTGACTCTTCCCTATGATGGATGGCGTGACGACTTTTTTAAGGGAATTAGTCTTGTTTTTTTATGTGGAGACTTTTGGGTTGTTTGGTACTAATAAAATTAGTCTCTTGTATGTGAAGAGTGAATTAAGAATACCCCTCCGAATTTTGGTTTTTGTAAGTTGCACGGGGAAAAATAATTTTTGTGATAACTTTTTGGCTCTTTTGGTGACTCTTTGCCCACTAGTTGGCATGATATTGCTCTAAATTCTCTTATTAAGAAGTGAAATTGATTCGTCTTGATTAGTTCATCTGCCATGTGTGTTAGTTTTTGTTAAAAATAATTCTTGTGTTTACTTCTATCATCTAGAACTTGCTTGGTTGCTCTTTCAATGCTAATGTTAATTATGTTTGGTTGGAGGAATGACCTTAGGCATTCTCTGTGATCTTTGAAAAAGCCTCTTTGGCCATTCAAGCCTACCATTGCATAAATATTATCACTAATTTACCCCATTTGAGCCTTTAACCTTTTCTTTGGCCCACCTCATTACAAACCTTTACCCTTTTGAGAAATAATTCCCTCTTTTGAACCCGTCCCTCGTTGAATGTTGAGAATGAGGCTAAAAGCCTAAGTTGGGGTGTTGGTGTCAATTTGGAAATTGGTAAGATTGTACATTATGTGTAGAAACATATACCTCAAAGTTGTTTATATGAAGATACTCAAGCTCCAAAAGAAAATAGTTATATATATATATATATATATATATATATATATATATATATATTGGAGTCTTGAGAAAATTAGAGAGGTAATTTAAGGTGGTTCTATGTTGGTAACTAGATGTCAATAAGGGATATGTGGTTTAAAAAGAAGCAAAACGCAAAGAGAAAGACAAATGTGAGTAGTGTTCAAGGAGGGTGTAGTCACTTGTATCCCAAATGCTTATCCTACCCTTCCCTAAACCTACATTACAAGCTTAAAAAGTCCTTATGGGATCTCCAACCAACTGTTATTGAATAAGCGTCTAATTAAAATAAGGGCAAGCTTATGGCATGATATTTTGTAACACTTGAAATTGTTTGTTGAGAGTGTCTTTGTGCATTGTCCCTTGTTGTTATTGTAAATATAGTGATTTTGGGACTTTCTTTTTTGTGAGGGCACATGGATCATGATAGATTGGTGACATTGATAAGATTCTGAATTGTGTAAATTGAACATCTGTGGTAGACTAGTATTTTGAGTCACTTCTTGAGGCTTTTTGTTGTCACTTGATTATTTTGAAACTCCTTTGCATTTCTTGAATTTTTTTAAAATGAGGGAGTTATTTGGTTGAGATTCACATGCTTGAGCCTAATTATTAGTACCAACCAAATCCATAAGTATGGTCCTTAATTGGAGAATGTGATTTGTGAATGATAGCAATGCAACTTGTGCTTTTAATGGTAGAACCTCATTTAATTGTTGGATTTGATTTGCATGAGGACAAGAATAAGCTTTACGTTGGGGGTGTTGATGAGCGGTGATTTTACAGTTTATTTCAGTCTCTTTTCTTTAGATTTTGCATCCTTTAAGTATCATATGAGGTTGTTAAATGATGCCATAAAGAGAGTTGAATTCAATTGAAGTGGAATTATAGAAGAAGTGCAAAATCCTTCAGTGATTCCGCATCTGCGAAACACTATTCGCGTATGTGACATCGCATCTGCGAGGGGATAGGCCGCATCTGCGAAGATGTGCTACACTACACTAGGACCGCATCTGCGGTAAGTAATCCGCACCTACGAAGTCGCTTGTGCAAATGTACAGTCCGCATCTGCGGAGAAGGAAATTCCACATAAGCATCGCATCTGCGATTAACAATCCGCATCTGGAGAGCCGGTGCTGCGGCGACATGTCCACATCTGCAGAGTAGGCAGTTCCCTAGAGTTTACGCATCTGCAAAAGTAAGTCCGCTTTTGCGGAGCCGCTCCTGCGTTGATTTTTTCGCAAGTGCAGTCAACGGGCTTCAACTGAGGACTGGGTTGGCATTTCACATTTTCTCAATTCCAAACCCACAAATACATGACCTAGCTTATTGGAAACATATTTTTGGCTTATTTTTAAGTCCCTTGAATAAAGAAAACAAGTTTTGGAGCTAGGGTTCTTGCACACACACTTGGGTCTTTAAGATTTGAAGCTTTTGGTTGAGAATTTCTTATCCATTTATATTCATTTCTTCATTTCCTTACTTTGTGTTGTATATTTAAGTGTGTAGTATTTTTTCCAACACTTGAATCTTGATTATGGGAATATTCATATTTAAAGTGGATTAAATATCTTGTTGTGCTTATATATTGAACGATTTTTAGTTATATTGAAGTGAGTTATTGTTTCTTAACTATTCTTGTTCTTTAATGTTTCCAAAGGGATTAGCTAACCCTAGGACTCGCCCATTTACTTCGAATTAATTTTCGGAAAGATAATTTGGGGTTGGGAAAGATTAATTAACAATAACTTCAGGTTTTAACCCTGACTTTATAAATTTTACCTAGGAATAGGATTGAACTACTTGTAGCCATAATTGAGTGTGCTTAATCTCTTAATTGTTTTAGGAATAATTCAATTAGGAAGTCTTGTTAGTCTTTAGAAGAAGCTAATATAGAATTATTACCCGAGGCTAATTAACATAAACTCGCTCATATTTTGTAAAATCGTAAAATACATTGGATCGTTACTTGAATGTAATTCCCTATGTACCCGTGCTTGTAGACATTGATCATTTTATTTTCTTTCTAGGTTAGTTTACATTTTCGCAATTAGATATAAATATTTTTCCAAAACATTTCTAAGTGTTTGGCTTAGCATGATAAGTGATAACTCTCTTACAAGCATAATCACCTGCATATTGTTCTCTGTGGGATTCGACCCCTGCTCATGGTTGGATAAATTATATTGCATGCGACCATGTCCATTTACTTTTTAACAGGGGATTTGGACGTCACCAGACGTCTCCGTACCGATCTGCAAGACTCTACTAAACTCACTTATGACTCGTAGCACCTATGAACCTAGAGCTCTGATACCAACTTGTCAAGACCCAAATCTCAATGCGTAAGAGGTCGTGATGGAAGCTAGTCTTAGGGTATAGGTAAGCCTAAAATTCATTGAAATAATATCAGTAGTTAACCATCTGACAATAAGGAATATAAATCTCTATAAAATTTACAATTTCCAAAATTGATAGTACAAGTCATAAGCTCTACAAAGTTTTCTAGAAAATATCTAAATACAATCATTTGGAAATAAGGTAAACAGTGTGAATGCAGCAACATGTTTACCTTGAGTCTCCACAGCGACAATCCGCACAACTAGCTAATGATCAACTGGCTTCGACATACCTAGATCTGCACAAAAATATGCAGAAGTGTAGTATGAGTATACCACGGCGGTACCCAGCAAGTACCAAGACTAACCTTAGTGGAGTAGTGACGAGGAACAGTGAAGACACCTACTGGACTAAATAACCTAAAAAAGTATGCGTGTAGAAACAACAGAGTACAATATCTAAACAAAGGCTACGCATAATGACAAAATAATATGGAAATTTGCACTAAGAAAGGAAAACAACAACTAACAGCGGAACTCCATAATAATGACACAGTAGAATGAAACACGGTTTAAATTAGGTGATCACAGATAAAGGGAATACACATAACAACTTAACCAAAACCGACTGTTTCACACTAGGTCCTAGCCAATAAACTCCACAAAGTACTGAACCTCCGAATAATCACAACTCACGGATGCAAATTACTAAACCCTTACATTTGGCATCATGTGCTCTCATTACAATCTATAAGCGCACTAATGACTCACGTGCCAGATAGAGCCATTCTCACATAGAAGGCAAGTAAACAAGGGTGTGCATATATACTCAACAATATCAAGAAACCTCTTAACCAATAAGAGTGCTTAACTACGTGTATGCTTGTGCAAGTGTCCTAATATAGTTCATGCCAGCTAGTAAGTATAGGAAAATAAATGGACAGCACGTAGAATGTTTTCCAACAACTTGCCACCAGATAAATCTCACACATGTAAATGTACCACTACACAAATATCAACAACAAGAATTCCCCCATGCCATCATAAGTCATCACAAATCAATCCCTAACATAGCCCACCTTGTCTCGCCACGTGTGCAATAGTAAAGTAAGTGCCCGCCTTGTCTCGCCACACGTGAATAATAATATTCTCACCTTGTCTCGCCACATGTGCAACCCACATATATAGATACCGCCTTGTCACACCACATGTGAAAATATCAATAGTAACAATAGCGCGGCAGAAAACTTGTGCAACCCCATAACAACAACCACACGACAGAAACCTCGTGCATCACAATAACAACGGTACGGCAGAAACCTCGTGCATGACAAAAACAAGTACAATAGCAAAAATGACAATAAAATACTAGAGTACGACAAGTAAATAAACTCAGAAATTCTAGAACTCAAAGAAATGGAAGAACAAATTCACAAGGAATAGCCATAATAGACAATGGTAGTCATATTAAGAACATGGAAGGACATACTATGTAACAACGGTCCATAATGTACAGTTCAACAATGAGGGAGATAAAATAAGTCGAATAATTAGAATATCTAAACTTCTTTTAAGGTCGGGCAATTATGAAAGAGATACAACAAATTTAATTATGGATAAGCAGCGGAAAGATAACCATAACCTTAATTAAGGATGAACAATTACAGAAGAGATAATTATAACTTCAAATAAAGATAAGCAATTAGGAAAGGATGGCATGGCAATAACAGAGATAACAACTTCGGTTAAGGCACATATGAATTAAATAAGCAATAAGAGTGGATCATGAAGAAATTAATTCTAATTAAAGCAGGTAGAGGTGATACTAGTAATTAAGAAACATATTCATAACGAAAATAACAGCATATTCAGTAAATACAAGGAACTAAGAACCTAAAATGCCAACTTTTCACAAATAAGTCCGAGCACGTATTAGTCACCTCGCGTACACGGACTACAATTAGAATAGAGACTCAAATCCTATGGGGTAGTTCCCCACACAAAGTTAGGCAAGATACTTACCTCAAAGAAGACAGACCGATACTCGAAAATGAACTTCTCGGGTGAAATGGCCATTGGACGGTTCAAATCTAACCAAAATAACTTCAAAGCACAAATAAAACTCATAAGAAACTATTCCGAATCAGAAAGCTTCAATCTTTATCGAAATCTAAAAAGCGACCCAAAAGTTGACCCCTGGGCCCGCACCTCGGAACCCGACAAATTTCACAAAATCCGAATACCCATTCAAATACGAGTTCAACCGTCAAACAATGTCGAAACTACGAATCGCACCATGAACTTTCAAATCTTTCAACTTCTAAAACTCGCGCTGAAACTTATCAAATCAACCCGGAAGGACGTCATATTTTGAAGAAAAGTCCCAAATAACATAATGGAGTTGTTCCAAGTCTCGTAATCGCATTCCGACCCCGATATTCCCAAACTCAACTCTTGGTCAAACCTCTAAACCTTCAAAACTTGAACTTTTCCAACTTTCGCCGAAATACTCTAAACTACCCTACAAACCTCCAAATCCAAATCTGTACGCCCGCCTAAGTCCAAAATCACCATACGGAGTTGTTGCAATCATCCAAAACCCATTCCAAAGCCGATTACGCAAAGGTCAAATTACGGTCAATTCTTACCGCTTAAGCTTCCAAAACTTGAATCCTTATTCCAATTTGACTCTGAATCATCTAGTAACTAAATTCAACCACGCACGCAAGTCAATACACATAATATGAAACTGCTCAAGACCTTATGCCGCCAAATGGGACTTAAATTCTCAAAACAATCGGCCGGGCCATTACATAAGGAGCCTAAAGGCATGAATATCTATTCACCCATATGGTAAAAAAGTATGAGAGCATCAGAAGGTATATACAAGTTTCAAAAAGTAAAAGATGTAAGGTAAAGGAGATACAAGGTATCCAACTAGCGAAGATTATAAGTAGTGGAGTTCAGATGAAGGGAAACAAGCGGTATGATCCCGTTTTCAGCAATGATAAAGGAATAGTTACTAGCACCCACGAGGCTTTTGACTTATAGGCATCAACAGACGTAGCCGTGGAAAGGAATGGAAAATTCAGGCCTTCATGAGTAGATTTCTTGGTAATGGACATATTTCATTTTTTATTTATAATTAGACGATATTATTGAATGCTATTTCAAACATGTTGATAGTTCCTTTTATGAGGCATATGGGTGGTGTACTCGGGAATTGTATAGTCAGGTATGACTTCTCGATTGATTATAAGTTTCAGAGATTATGTAATTGAATTATTTTATGGGATAAGTATTCAATTTACTGTAATTCGTGCTTCCAGTGAAGAAGGGATATCAAGCAACCGAAGAATAAGGCTGAATGAAGCGGGGGAAGCTAGAACTGAAAGAATGTCTTGCTTGAGTCCTCCAGAGGAAGATAAGAGATAGTAATGTTAGTAAGGAATAGATAGAAGGATAAGTGAAATATTATTATAAGATACAAGAAATGGTTAATGATTATAAGGTAAACTATGATAGTACGACAAGGTTCGTAATCAAGAATAAGAGAAATCAAGAGAAGGCAAGTTTTTAATTACAAAGAGGCATAAGTCGTAATCACGAGAAGTGAATTGTCGGCTGCAATAAGAGTTATCAAAAGACCAATCTATCCCATGGATTAAGAAATACCAACATTGGGTAGTAACCTAAGATGCAATTTAGAAACTCAAAGGATTTATTGAATAGTTGGCATTGCTACGTTTACAAAGTGAAAGATTAGTTAGTAAGAGGGTGAATGAGATTGGAAGAAACTTTGAGGGTTAGTAGAAAGAGGTCCCCCTGAGACAAGTGTTATGAGCAAAGCTAAGCTCATCATGGTCGAGCATTCTAGTTATGGGTATACAACACTACATGCATATAGGTGATCTAGTTGCTTTAGTAAGGAAATATTACCCCAAGACAAGTGATCCAGTTGTTTTAGTAAGGAAATATTACCCCATGGCAAGTTATAAACCACCGGAAGCTCTTTAATTGCAAAAGCATAAGGAGTTAATTACTCTTCGGGGTGGG